>JASDQU010263514.1:0-12636 GCA_032191745.1 Picea mariana | reverse complement strand
GGAGTGACGATAGGCTCCGGGGTGGAGACATTCTCAGGTTTTGGAGGAGAGCTCGGATGAGCCTATTGGCCACGCCCTCTCACTCCCCTTCCTCTAACAGCATACCAGGCCACGCCCCTTTTTGACTTACCTCTTATTCGAGGCATCGAGAGAGCCACCTGAAACTAGATGAGGAGCGCATGAAAAAAGTGAAAGTTGTTGCTCGAAGAGCACGAGACCAGCTAGACGCAGTAAAATTGACTAAGCAGAGGAGAGGTTCTGGGTGCCGAGGGTCGAGTGCACCGCAACAACTCGAGCCAGAGGAAAAATACAAGACCAAATTTCGGAGGAGGCCAAGACTCTGGAGGCCAAGGGCTCGAATGAGCCATGGCACTCCATAACACATGCCTAAAACCACCATGTCGTGATGGGTGATGGGACTGTGACTGCGTCCAGCCCATTATCATTTAACATTCCCATGAACAGAAGTGCCAAGACATTACACTAGACCAGAGATGAACAAATGTCAAGGAGTGACGGCCGAGGCTTTAAATTCATGAGTTAATGGTGAAGGTTGAGTGTGCTCGAGATGTCTCAAGGTGGTGGGAGACTAGGCTAGGTATCCTCCTCGCTGGTTGTCCACCCGTTGTATTCGTAAACACCCCATCCATGAAAAATATATTATTATTATTATTATTATTATTATGGAAAAAAAAATAACTTTAAATAAGAAAATGCACATGTACACATATACAAAATGTAAATTACATGTGTATACAAAAAATGTAATATCATAAGTAAATGTAGAATTTTGTAAATATATGCAATACAAAGAGAAAATCCAAATAATTGTGAAATACTTGAAACTTGTAATAATGTATTACTTATACATAACTTGCAAAAGAGAAATGATAGTGCATACTCTATGCTTTTTAAAATTGAAGTAGAATGAAATATTAGTGCAAGTTGAAATAAAATATATATTTTTAAATAATATGAAATAAAATAAAATAAATTTTATTTTTTTAATATATCTTTTACAAAAAGATTAAGATATACCAATTAAATACTCATATAATAATAACTAGCATACCCCTAAAGCAGAGAAAGAATACATAATGGATATGATGAAAAAAAAAATTATGATCATTGTAACTTCATAAAGAAATAATCCTTAAATAATACATAGGGTATCATTATTTTCATTATTTCTGGTGATATACCTGCTCAATAGATTTGTAGTCCTCAAAAGTTTCCAAAGTATAGTCGATGTATGGACCAATCATTGATGGGAACAAACAAGCCGAGAAGGATTCGAGGCCTGCAACTAGGAGTTTTGTATTTTCCTACTTTTGATGGGGATTTTGTGTAAAACTAGGTTTTTCACGGTAGTTTAGTGTTTGTTTCCAAGTTTCTCTTATTGAGAAGGAGCCAAGTCCCGATCCCTGTTTTTTTTTTAAAAACTCGCTCTTAAACCTTTTTTTGTAGGGTACTAGTGTACTGGGGCTTAGTTTTTATGGGGTTTTTTCACTCTTAAACCTTTTTTAGCGGGCTACCAATGTATTGGGGCTTAGTTTTTATGGGTTTTTTTTGGTAGAGTGTGATTTCCTTTATTTTTTTTTTAAAAAGGATTACCTGTTTCCTTTTTAGCAGTGGGCCACTGATGGCATTTTTTATTTAGCGACAAGGGATGTTGCTCCATTATTTTATTCAGAGTTAAGAGGTCCCATCCTTCCAGACTCTAGCTGGCCTTAACTTTCATTTCTCACCAACTTCAAAGAGACTTCATTAAAGACTTTGGTTGGGCACCCAAGGTACATTAAAGGAGTTTTATTGTTAGTTTTGGTAACTGGTCCGATACAAACAAATTTTGAGGGGACGAGGTTAGTGGAGCCTAGGTGGCTTGCTAATGGAATGTACTCGGATTGCAGGTTTGGAGGATGATGCTAGTGCACTAATGGGTGCAGCTAACGAGGCCCTCTGGAAGAGGGATGATATTTTCTCAACAACAGACACCCTAGGTGTGGGTATGACATCCTTAACTACCTCATCATTTTACTTAACATCACAACTCGTTTCTCCCAGAAGAGGGATTGAAGGAATTTCTCCCATAGATATCGGTTACCTACCTGGTTTATCTGGCAGTCATATGTTTGTGGAGAAGTCCTTGTCTGTGAGTGGTTAGGAAGACTGTGGAATGGTTTATGGATTTCCTCGCCCATAGGGTAAGGTGAGGAAGGATTTAGGAACTCTTAGTGGTAGGCGTAGATAGTGGATGGAAAACAAGGTATTAAAAAGTTTGGTGTTGGGGTCGGACATTGGTCTTGAGGAGACTTGTAGGTTAGCTCTGTGCGGGTTGGTAGGTAGGTTATGTTACCATAACTTGTGCAAGGTTTCACTCCCAGTTTGGGTCGAGCAAACCTGGTTTCCTCTGCTAGGTTACACACCATAGGTGTTATTTCTAACCAAAGGTTGGTTCGGCTTTATCTTCAAGTCGTCGGATGATTTGACATAACTGTTGGGTAAACGGTGGGTGATAGGTGGAAACAGCCTGATGTTGAAGCGATGGTGTGTAACATTTAACTCGACGACTGAGTAGTTCTAGTTTCTCCATTTGTGGGTTTTATTACTTGGTTAACTTCTTCAATTCTAGAATGAGGGGGGCACAAAGGCAATCAACAATGAACTGGGAAATTTTATTATAGTGGATGATCAGACTCTATCGACCCCTTCCAGAAAGGTAGGGAAAATTATTGTGGAAATTGATATATATTGTGTGCTTCCAAAGACTTTATAAACTGAATGGAGGGGCCAGAGGGTACTTCAACGACTAGATTACCTCGACATACCCTTCAGGTGCAACCTCTGTCGAAGTATGGGACAACTACAGAGAGATTGTAGTGGTTGGGTGGAGGAAGAGGTTTCGAAAGATTCCTTATTGTGAAGAGATATTCGGGAACCCTCGTCGGAGGTAGATTCTTTTGAGACAAGAGCACTTCATTACTGACCAAAGGTTTTAATCTAGGAGGAGCAGATGGATACTCTATCGGGTAAGTTAAAATTATATTGTCCTGCTCTTTTTTCATCTTTATCCTCATGGGAACGGGATACACTATATGCTTCTTGTTGGATGGAAAATTAAACCTCTAAGGCTTCATGTCCCTCTATGTTGGATAGGGAGTGTGCATGACCATCCTTAGTGTACCAAAATCTGTTGGGGGACCGGGCTACACTCTTGGTTGAAGTGTCAGGGGTAGATACTTTAAGGGACAATGAGAGTCTGGTACAAGCTATGTTTAAGGAAGGTCATAATGGCCTTTCCATTACTCCTAGTGATCCAAATCAGCTGGATGAAACCAACCTATTTTATTTGACTTCATATGGGGATTTTGATCGTCAACCAGGTTATAGGGAACTGGATGAGGGTGACTCTTCCCTGAGTCTCATTCTGGATTCTCTAGTTCCTTTTTTCCAAGAAACCAAATCTCATATTCCTTTACCTATCTTCCATGGAAGCTCATCTTATGGGAAAACAAAGTGTGGTGGGGAGGCCAGTGCATTGAATTCATGTGAAGCGGGGGTAGGGAAAGAGTATGCCAGGTCGAGGGGCCTAGTTATCGAATACTCGCCCGTTAATACCATGAGTGCTCAGAAAAAAGAGGAGGTTATGATATCCATGCCATTTGTTTCATTTCCTCCTACCACTGACTATGGGGCACTTAGAGCTATGAAATCTCTGGCAAGGGAAAAATAATGATTTTTCTTTCCCTAAATCTTAGAGGGGTTTGGGGCACCCTACAAGTGACCTTTGTGCATAGAATGTTATATATAACCCACCTTGATATTATGTTCTTACAAGAAACTATGGTCTAGGACTAGAAGGAAAGAGATTTTATGAATAACTTCCGACCATCCTGGGTATCCTGTGCGGTTAACTCAGATGTAATTTCAAGTGGACTTTTGGTTACTTGGGATCCAAACAAATTTGACCTGGTACCTTACCTTTCTTGTGGTGGTATTTTGCTGACAGGGTGGTGTATTGAAAGAAAAAGGGAGATCACTCTTCTAAATATTTATGGTTGTTCTTAGAAAGGAATAGGTTTTGGAACAAAGTGGCAGAGTGTGGTCTTTTATCACATAAAAATCTGGTTAGTGTTGGTGACTTGAATTTTACCGTTTCGATGGGTGAGGTATGGGGGCAGTCGACCCAAGCTAGTCCCTTAGCGGATTTTTTTCGGATCTTTTTTACAAAAATATAGGTTAATTGACATCCATCCAAATAGGATTGTCCCTACTTGGCGAGATGGGAGGACAGGTGTTAAATCCATATCTAAAAGGCTGGATCAGGTTTTTTTTATCTGAAGATATTTTAGCAAGTGTGGGCCTCTATAGATCCTGGGTGGAGTACCCTTTCGTCTCGGATCACGTACATGTGTTATTACAACTGGATATTACAAAACTCTTTAAGGCTTATCCGTTCAAATTTAATTCTCAGTGGCTGAGTGAAAAAGAGTTTAATTGTATTGTTCACTCTGTCTGGAACGTAATTTTTTTTTTAAAAGAAGAAGGGAAACAACGAAGGATAGTCTGGAAATTAAAAGAATTAAAGGCCCGAACAAAAAACTGGGTAAAGAAAATTAAATGTTGGGATTTGATCCATCTTGAGAAGATGGAGGATGAAAACAAATTTACTCTTCACAAAATTACGGGAGGCAAGTAGTCACTGGAGGAGGAAATATACCTAAATAGCTTGGAACAAGAAAGAAACAAGTATCTGAAGGAAGAAGAGGAACTTTGGAGATAGTGTAGCAGTGTGATTTGGATTCACAATAGCAACCAAAACACAAAGTTTTTTCACCAATTTTCCAGTTACAGAAGAAACCAGAAACATGTATGGGATATTAAAGATGACATTGGGCAGACACATTCTGGTCAGGTGGAATTAAAAGCGGAGGTTGTAAATTACTTCAAAAATTTATTCAAGGCACATGATCAACCCTCTGCAACTGAACATGTAAGAGTTGCGAGCCTTTTCTCCTGATTGGTTAATGAGGAGGATGTCATAGTTATCGAAATCCCTTGCAACCTGGGTGAATTAAAGGAGGTTTTAACATTATTCAAAAAGGAGAAAATCCCAAGGCTTGATGGTTGGGCTGTCAAGTTTCTTAATCATTTCTTTGATCTGGTAAGCGGTGATCTATTAGATATGGTAGAGGGATCAAGATCAAGAGGTGTTATAGCTAGTGGCCTTAACTCTACCTTCTTGGCCCTTATACCAAAATTTAATAAACCAACTACTTTTGGATATTTCAAAACAATATCCTTATGTAACCTCTATTATAAGTTAATTTCCAAAATTATTGCTAATATGATCAAAACTTTTCTCTCTCAATCATTTTCTGAATATCAAATGGGCTTCTTAAAAGGAAGACAAATCCAAGATGCAATTGGAACAACACAGGAATGCCTCCATAGCATTAAGAAAAAAATTCAAGACCCTAGTACTTAAGATGGATCTAAAGAAAGCATACGATTGCATAAATTGGGACTTTCTAAGGTTGATATTAATACAAGGGGGTTTTGGAATTATGATGACCAACTGGATAATGACTTGTGTTTGTTCCTCATCTTTTGCAGTTTTACTAAATGGGGAGGCTACAATTTTTTTCAGAAGTGGCGGAGGTTTGCGCCAAGGGTTCTCTTTATCCCCTTTGCTTTTTATTCTAGTTATGGAGGGTCTTAGTCTGCTTCTAAAGGAAAGAAAACATGATGGGAAGTTGATGGGAGTGAAGGTGTCCATAATTATTAAAATACTTCACTTATTCTTTGTTGATGACCTCTTAATTGTGACTATAGCTACTCCACAAGAATGGATGGAGGTTGATAGTCTCATAAAACTTTTCTGTAAAGCATTGGGATTACAGGTGAATGAGTAAAAAACAACGGTTTTTCATGCTAGGTTACCGGAGGTGGACTTAATTCCTTTGAATATTTTACTCCCGTTTAATTTTGTAGAACTATCAGTAGGGTTCAATTATCTTGGTTATATCTTAAGATAGGACTACACAAAGTGGAAGACTGGAGTTGGTTACTAGACAAAGTGGAAAAAAGAATAGGCCATTTGTGCAACATGTGGTTTTCATTAGGTGCCCGATACATTTTATTCAAATCGGTCTTGGAAAGCAATCCAGTTTACTAGATGTCTTTGGAAGCCATCCCCAACTCAATCTTAAATAAGTTAAGGAAATTAATGTTCAATTTTCTTTGGAATGGTAGTAGCGAAAATTATCATTATCATCTTTGCAGGTGGGAGACACTAACAAAACCAAATAAATATGGTGGGTGGGGTTTCTGTAATATATTCCATTTCAACAAAGCACTGATAGAAAATACTCTCTGGTGAGTGTTAACTCAGGATGGTATCTGGCACAGAGTGATAAAGGATAAATATCTTCCATATGTCATTGTTACTAATTGGCTCAGATCGACGACCTTTCAACATTCAATAGCTTCATGAATTTGGAAAAGTCTCTTAAGATCTGTTCATCTGCTCACAAATTGGCTGAGTTGGAGACCGAGTTCGAGTCACCATGTTCATATTGGTAGAGATAGAATTCTAGGGTTGGGAGACATATCCTATCTCTCACAATATTTATTATCTTTCTTAAGATAGAAAAATATTACCTTACTCTTTCAGGATAGGGGACCACTTGGCCAAGAATATGTATCTACTCATTGGATAAGGAGTAACGAGATGGGAATCACAGGTGAATTGGCAGAAGAATGGGAACAATATCGAAAAGCACTTATTGGATCAGGGGCCTTCATATAGGACAAAGATGATGAATTGATGTGGATTGGGGGACATAATTCCAGATTTCTCTTTGTAAAAAATGCTTATAATGCTTTAATGTCAACCTTAGGATGCAACCAATTGGTGGGTGGAGGTTAAAATTATGGAAATGGGATTTACCATTAAAAATAAAACTCTTTGTCTGGTGGGAAGTGGAAAAAAAAATATTGTCATGGGAAAACTTACAACAAAAAGGATGGGAAGGACCAAGCCGATGCCAACTATGTAAAAAATATTCGGAGAATATAAGCCATCTTTTCATCCATTTCTCATTTACAAAATCAGTGTGGGAGAGAATTCAAACTAGACAAAAGATTAAAAAAATTTGGGAAGGGAACAATCTGATAGACTGCTATAAAAATTGGATAGAGGAAAAGACGATCTCTTCCTCTCTACCTGCTCTAATTTGTTGGAATATTTCATTAGAGAGAAACTCAATTATTTTCAAGAAGATTTCTCCTTCTATCCTTTTTGTGGTCACCAAGACACTTGGATCGCTAAAAAGGAATTTGGGTCTTCAAAAATCTATTCCTATATGATCTTGTATGGTAACACAACAAACTGGAACTACAGTAGCATGTTTTGATGGGGAAGATCAAGCAGATGGAAAGCACTATGGAGTGGGGGTGGTTATCAAAACTCCATACCATTTTGTTTACATATGGATATTTAACTGTGGATAAGGCACTAATACAAGGGCATAATCACTGGGAGTTTGGGAAACATCAACTCTAGCAACACAATTGACAATAAATGAAATCCAAATTCTAGGGGATTCTAAAGTCGTAATTGACTAGTTGAACAAAAAAGGAAGACTTCAGGAAAGTGCAATTGAATGCTTGAAACTCAGAATCAAGGAACTGATTAAAAAATTTCAAGAAATCAATTTTTCTCACATCTTTTGAGAATTCAATAAGGATTCAGACTTACTATCAAAAAAGCTATTTAAGAACCAGAAGGAACAATTACTTTTTTCAAGTGGGTTGATGGGATTGAAGGTCCCAAGAGCCACTTCAACCTATACTAGTGCAGTCCTCAGGTTTTCTCTATAATTTCTTTTCTTGCAACATATGGTGACCTTATCCTCTAGTATAGTGGTATTAAAGGAATTATAGGTAGATGTACCTCTCTTGGCTTAGTTTTTTTTGTTACATTTTGGGAACATATGACAACTTTTGGTCTTTGAGGATTGGTAAACCCATTATTTATTTTGAGCGCAACTAGTCCTTTTTGGCTAGTTATCATGTTTCTTGTAAAGACAAGATTTTGTAAAAAAATTATATCACTAATATAATTGAGTTAATTTTCTATTGGAAAAAAAAAAATTGTAGTCCTCTACGTCCAGGACATATATTTTTTTGGGTGTACATAATTTTATGATACTCCTCCCTACCTTTAATATTTATGTTGTTGACATAATGAATCAGAAGTAACAATATCTTATAGTTGTGGCATGCATTTATGAACTCTAATAAAGAGAGACAAAAAATATCTCAAAAATTTCACGTGTATTTATTAATCCCAATGGATCAATGCTTTGGGGATATGCTTTGGGCGTATCTCAATTCACTAGAGCCAGATTTACAAGGGATTATTTATCCACCTCATAAACTTTTGGAGCAATAGGACTCTGGCTTCGTCAAGGTTCTACGACGTGTGTAATTTACCTACGAGTTGCTATATTTGATGAAGTTTATAACCTTTTCAAAGTTGACATTTAAAAAATGAAGTTTATAACCTTTTCAAAGTTGACATTTAAAAAATGAATTTTATAACCTTTTCAAAGTTGACATTTAAAAAATTAATTTTATAACCTTTTCAAAGTTGATATTTAAAAAATGAAGTTTATGACCTTTTCAAAGTTGACATTTAAATAAACTCACTTTTACAGTTAAAATTTGCATTATTTTATGGAAAGAGTATGGTTACATGGATTTACTTATGGTATTCTAGTGAGACAGAAGGAGACATGTTCAAATAGAACAAAAGTTCTAAAACTCCCGATGTTACAAGATAACCAATGATGGGTAAACTATATGTACTAATTTCCCTCAATTAAATTATCAACCAGGGTAAGTAGGCTTAGAGTTGTGACACAATATGAGTCAAGGTAGAAAGAAAAACTAATGGAAATATTAACTAGCCAAGATGATCGTGTACCCTAAGGATAAACACTCTTTTTCAATTTACAGTTCTACTTTAAAAGATGATTTAAAATACTCTAAATAAGCTACAATCCATCTGAACAATATGCTTGAATTTGGATGTACAGAGCAATATTTAAAACAATAATCTTATTAATATAAGTGAATCATCTTTTCAAAAACAATCTTTAACTATGAACAATTCATCTAAGTAAGCAACTCTTTGAATGAACAAGCAGTCTTTGGAAAAGTAAGCAATCTTTCAAAATCAATTATTCAAAGTGAACTCTATTCTTAAAGCATGTCTTCAAAACTCACAATTACTTTTATCTTGCAAGAAATAAACCTTATCTTGGCACTAATATGCCTAACTAAAAGAAAGAGCATTGTGACAATATTCAAATGTGATGGTTATGTGTACAGTGGTGAATTACATCACGATGGCATCTAATCACTACTGACAATTCAAATGGAATCAACTCGATGCTAACTTCTAGAGAGAAATGCAGAGTATGAATAAGACAATATATGGAGAGCTTTTCCATTATGAAGATATCAATGTATATTCTTGGAAGCAATACAACTTACAAACCTTGTATAAAGAGATTTGAAATTAAATCCTATCCTATCACTCTAATGCTAGAAATAAACCGAACAAGTCATGCAAATCTAAAAGAAGTAATCGACCTTCGTAATTTATTAAAGTAGATATAGCTAAGAAAGACACTGCATAAATAACCAAACTGTGAAGTAATTTACAACTTATGAAACAAAGTAAGAAAGCTATGATTACATAGTTTAACATCTATAAACACATACCCATTAATAAATTACAAACTGCATAACAAGATGTTAGGTGTCAGAATATAGACAAGTAGATATAGACAATTGTAAGTATCCTGTAAGACACATACAATTTCAGAGAGTGATCTACAAGTTATACACAGAGATATACATAGTAACACAATTTTAACAAGCAACCTGAAATTAGCAAGTAATGATAGTAAAATGCGAAAATGCAAATATACAATGATATTGTTGGAGTTACTTCACACACACCTAGGATTTCTTTTTCCTAAGTTTTTTTCCTTTTTATTAGTCATACCACTAGTGCCCCCGTTCGACAGTTCTGGCACTACTCCAATGTAAAACACAGTCATAGACTTAGCATATAATTAGTATTAATCATCAAAACATAGTTTATAGAGAAATTCAAGATAATGACTGTATATGTAAAATCATGTCCTCTTCATCCCAAATGAATCCAATATTTATAGAGTTTATAATGTAGTTGAGAGGTCGACCACTAAAAGGTTCGATGCTCTCTCTAAAACATAAATTCAATAAAACCTATCAACAAACAACATCTCTCTAACAACTTCGTGCGCTCAAAATAGAAGTCATCTCAACTTCTCAAATTCGAATGTGATGAGTTCCATAGCTGGAGGTCCTGAGCATGAACAAAACCAATGTGTTAGATTCGCCAAGGAGAGCCCACCAATATTCCAACCGCCAACGATATCGCGCTCTGAGGGCCGGATAGAGGGTCCGATGGAGGGTCAGATTGAGAGCTGGACGAAGAGTTGGATGGAGGGCCATATGGAAGGTTGGATCACGTTTTTGGCCTTATGTTGTCCCATGGAAAATTGATGCATAAAACCTGATAAGACCTCCAAAAAAGAGCTAATAAAAGCATAGAATATATGCCTTCCATGTGCAAAGAGCGATTTGGGTATCGAAAAAACAAACAAAACACAGAGTCATGATTTCTCCCACGCCTAATATTTTGCAAGTCCCTCTACAAAAAGAAATTGGTTGTCAGACATAGCTATATTTGTGAAGGAGGGGATATATCAACTTTAGAGGCATCTCCCTCATGTCCTGGAGACTTCAGCTTCGGTCTTTTTCGATGCTTCAACTGCATCCTTACACTGTGACTATGATTAGACATCATGAAGAGAATTTACCTTTGTTGAAGGACATCATTATCATGATGTAAATGACAATCCACGGTTTCACGTTCTACCAAATGTTGGAGCAGCTGAGAATTCTCTTTTTTCAATTGCTCAACAGAGGAAGGCTTAGGCTCCTTAGTAGATTTAGAAGGTATGCCATATTTAGAAGAAGTGTAGGAATATTAGAAGAGGGCGTAATAGTTTCTTTTTTTGGAAGACTTGGTGTGATAAGTTCAGATTTGATCTCTTTATCAGGTTTAGACCCCTCTACAAAATCTTCTTTAAGTTTTTTGTGGGGGCTCTCATGGTCGGAGGACAATTGAATAGGATCCGAGGTACTTGGAGGTTTTATATTGGACTTGTCACTCGTACTTTGAGTGCTTCTTCGAAATGATTTCCCCTTGAATCGATTAGCACCTTTCCTCTTTCTAGGAACTGGAGGAAAATCTTGATGAAATGAATCTTGCAATTTCTTTGGTTTAGAATCAATAGGTGTTGGAGGTAACTGGGAATCATCAATAGGTTTCTTAAATTTCTTACCAGATGAGAAGATAGGGGAATCAATATTTTTCTTGGATTTCTTATCAGAAAGGGAGACAGTTTGAAATGGAGGGTTTGGGGTTTTAGGAGAGTGAGGATTAGGTGGGGTAACAATCCCAAGATCGATTGGCTTCTTGCTTGTTTTAACTATGAAATGAGGGTTCGAAAACTGATAGGTGAAATCCTCTCAAGTTTTACCCTGTTTCTTCAATTCAGATATGATAAGCAATTTAATGAGGCCATGGTGAAATAATATGTGGTGGGGGTTTTCCAAATTTTTGCGGACCCAGGAGGACATCTTCTCGAGGATTTTCAGAAAATAGAAGGGAAAATTTAGGGGTTTGTTGAACTGAAAATGGGCCAAAAGACAAAAATGACAAGATTTAAAGGTAGAGTACTTACCTTCATAGGTGATGAGTCTGGTAATAATGATCAGAGGGTTGATTAACTCATCTTTGATCCACCCTTTCGAATACCCTTTAGCTCCGAAGACATTTTGGTATTCAGGCTTAAACACCCAATTGTAGCTTTGGCATGGCATCCGATGATGTTTGAACCACTGGTCCCCAACTCGTGGAAATTTTGTGGCCAAAGCAATGGACTCTTCGGAGACTGAAAAGACCAGTGACCCTACGCGAGAAAATATTCCATCAAATCTGAGAGATAATTGGAGGGAGACATTGTCATCATGTCCCTACAGATTGGCAAGGAACGACCCCCAACTTGCATGGAGGAAGACCTCTCAACAGTCTTCGAATTATGCGATGGCCAGTAAATCAGTGTAAGATGACGGTTCATGACGATTTTTTTAATATTATGGTAGCTGCGGGAGGTATTTATCCCCACATGTGAACCTGACGAGAATAGAAGACTCCGGGAACAAGAGAAACCCTAATGAGTTGGCTAATAACCCTAGAAGACTTGTTGGATCAAGAAGATAATTTATATTAAGCTATTAGCCTCCAAGAGAAGAAGTCGGCCAGAATTAATAACAATATACTGAACAGACACATACCCAGAAGGAGAAGTCGGCCCTAGCAAACTGACATGATTACTATAAATACAGGGTGCCAGTTCTCATTTGACATCATATTAGAATTGCAGTTTCCCAGTTGGTGCACACTGCAGTTGCAGTCTGGTGTGTAGGTTTGGAGGAGGGTTGCAA
>JASDQU010263512.1:0-15480 GCA_032191745.1 Picea mariana | reverse complement strand
CTGAATATCAGTTTGCAGTAGATATTGTGCAAGGTTAGAATTTACACATTTTATGGGTAATTTCCCCACAACAGAATTTGCGACTCCACTGGGGAGTCTCTCTATGGTCTTAGTGGATTTTGGTTTGATTTGATTTTTTCAGTTTCTTTTTTATTTTTCTGAGTTTCTTGAGTTAGTTTGGGTCTCTGGTCACCTTCCAGGTGCCTACCAACCTCCCTTGCCCTGTTGTCTACCCAAACCTTTTTCTTTTTTGAAAACTTGCAGAGGTGTATGCACCTTGTTCTATGTATAGAACACATACATATGCATTCTGCATAGTAGACATCCTGTATACATACACAGGTTTCTCGTACACAACACGTGTCTCTGTGTTTTGGAAGGGTTTTTTTAAAAAAAGACGTTTTCTTTCCTGGCAAAAATATCTTTGCTTCTCAGGCCTTCTTGAACTCTTCAGGGTCTCTGTTATTTATGTTTGGTTGGTTTAAAGACTCAGTTTATCTTGCAGTTTGTAAAAAACCCTTGTTGTTTATTTATTTATTTTGTTTTCTTTTAGGGTTTAGGGTGAACTTATAAGTGTTATATCCTCCTGTGGATTCTAGTGAATCCCTGCGTTTTAAGCAGTGGCTTAGGGTCTATGTTATTCTTGGGTTTGTTTTCTATTTACTTTGTTTGTGCTTTGAAAAATGAAAAAAAAATCATTTACTTGTGATTTTCTTTTCTAAGCATTCAAAAATAAAAAATAAAAATTCTAGTTGCATTTAGTTATGCATTTGTGTTTGGTAGTTGTAGCATAGGCTGCTTATTACAAAACAAAAGAGTTCCATTTCCAAAGTTCCTTCTATGCTATTTCCTTGAAAGTTTAGTATTTTTCATTTGCATTGCGAAACAAAAAAGCACATTCTAGGAAATTTTTTTCATTTTAGGATCTTGGACTATATTTCGAAAAGTTTGCACTTACAAAGATTAAAAGCCATTTTTTTCAGTTGTAGAACCTAGTTTTATTTTTGTATGAATGTTCCAAGGATTTTATTTTCTTCTCTTTTGTCTCTTGAAAACACCAGAAGTTTCACATCCGTACCCTTTTGAGTAAATCAAGCCACTTGAAATCAATTATTAACACTTAAAATCAACTATACTTTTGTTTGTAGGGTTCGACAAGTAGTCTAGGCTTTAGGGACTTGAAATAGGTGTGGAGAGGAAACTCTTCAAGGCCGCTTAAACAAAAATAAGAGTCTGTGATAGGGAGTGTTATAGTCCATTTTCGTAAGTGTCAACTGAGACCCCCTCTAACACAGGGGATAAAAATGAGGTTGCCTGAGGAAAGGTAGAGGAGATAACCCCTCCAATGTCAGACCAAACGTGGTGGGGATCATATATTGAGGGTCGTTCATGGAATTTTCATTGATCACATTTGACTATGGAGCCTCGTCGACCTAGAATCTGTTCGAGATCCTCATTTGTCTTCTGGACCATTTTCCTTTGGTACCCTTGAAAGGATTCAAACTTTGTTATCCTTCTCATTACGATCAACCCAATTGTCGACTGTACCCTCCTGGTGACTAACTGTGAGCTGAAAACCTAGTTTCTTGTTTTTAGGGACTTACAGGGGTGACTACGGGGGTATACTGCGATACCTAGGGTAGACGTTGGATCTCACTTTGCATAGTATACCTGGAGGGTGTTTTCATGTTCGAGTTACACTTGCACCAGTAAGATGCTCTAGTGTCGATTTGTGCAACTATTCTTCCTTCAAGTCAGTGGATTGCTTTATTTTCCATTAGGGAATTTTTAGTGTGTGCTCTATGTTTTGTGCTAGCTTAAACTTAGAGTGTTAGTTGATCATTTCACAAGGTGGAAGATCAACAGCTCCGTCGTTCGTGTAGGCTTTAGGGCCTTTCGCCGGTTACTTTGGAGCGACCTTCGCCACTGCTGAGGCGTATGATAGATCAATAGGGTTCATTTGAAGTGAATGAGCCACAATAAACTATACCCAAGCCAAATCCTAGAGAAAACTTTCCTGCACCAGAGGATTCCACTATTTCTGACCTCGAAGGTGAAGGATTCAGGCTCACAAACCCTCCAATCATTGAGTTATCAACATCTCTTCTTATTCATATAGTCCCTCCTAAGGTGATTTCACTTGGACGTTAGTTTTTAAATGAGCGACGATGGAGGTAACTAGTGCTACCTCTTTTGGGAGTCCTCATACTCCCATATCGGCTATCATGAGAGGGGGTGTTTTTTATCCTCCCCCACCTCCACATATTGGGACTATAGTTGTCCAAACACCCACAACTTCAGGTAGTGGCATATTCCCCTCAACGACTATGACCATTGTTCCCTCTATTCAGAATGTTTCTGGCACTCTCTTTTCATATGGGATGTCGGGTTTCGACTCTAGTTCAACCTTAACCTAATCTAATCTACTAATTGTTGGTCTGGGGGCAGGGATCTATAATGTTCCCTTACATGGATCTTTCATAGGCACCACTGCCCCATTTAACGTTATCCCTTATGGTGGGGTTCATATCCCTCCTTCGTCCCCTTCGCTTGGAGGCTCTTTCTAGCAGCCAATCGGGCTTAACACCAACTCTAGTAGGGTCTATTCCTTTTTCTTTGTTCGATGCGTTTGGAAATAACACTTTCTCATCGTTGTCTTTCTCTTTAGGGGGAAACCTTGCCTTTGGTCAACCAAAGCCTATGCAAGGATTTGTTCCTTCACATGGAGTGATGACAAGAGTTTACTCCTCACAAGGTCTTGGAAATCCCTGGCAGGCCTCATTTCCTTCGCAAGGGATGTTGATCGAGGGAAACCCCTTCCACACTCAGTGGAACCCTGGGAAAGGTTCAATACCTATGCCAGGAGGGTCGGATAGGGGCATCCCCAACCAAGGTCCTTGGAATACTGTGCAGGTAGAAATCCCTACACAAGGTATGTCATACAACTATGGGAATCAACTGACGATGTAGAATCAAGCACAAACTCCTTTTACTAGCCAGGCCACCATGGTTTCTACCAAAACCTTGGCCAGCAAGAAAAATTTTCCTGACAACCTAGTGCCAGTAAAAATCCAAGCCCCTCTTTTCCTTTGAATCCACCACAACCTAGACTACCTTTCCTAGAAAATCTACATTTTCCAGACTTGTCGAGGTTGTTGAATGAACCGATATGTCATGATTCACGTTGGCCCCCCATGTTGACTAAGTTTCCCTTAGACATCCTTAATATTGAAGGAAAGCCTAGCAAATATCCAGGTGATCATGTTACGACATTTCATTTATGGTGCTCATCCAACTCGTTAAAGGATGACTCTGTTCAGTTACGTTTGTTTCAATGCACTCTTATAGGGGGTGCCACGAAATGGTATATCAAACTCAATAGCTCGAAGTACGCTTACTTTAACAACCTGAATATGGTTTTCTTATACCATTTCCAGTTACCGGTAAGATACGATGTTGACACCGAGTTGCTGGCCAACTTCGAGAAAATAAAATCTGTCCATATCTCAGATCACATCCAAGAATGGCATCGACGAAAGAATTTGATCAAAGTAAAGGTCCCTCCCGCATTTTTTCTCTAGTGGTTCCTAAAGTCCTTGGTGCCTTGTGTATCCAAATACGTTGCAACATCCGGGGTTTTGACGAATAAGAGGATATCATGAGAGTGAAAAAAATGGAGTTGATTTACTTTCAATATGGTATGTTGTATGATATCCTTCTGGATGCACCACGGTCAAATTTCGACAAGACCAAACAAAAGTCTAGGCCTCACACCGATGGCATAGTAGGATCAACACAGAGCAATCCCACAGATCAGTTGACTAATCAGTTACAACAGTTATCGATTCAATAGATTGTGGCAAGCCAAACTCCTAGTTCGGTTGCCCCCGTAACCCAAACGTCATATGTACATAGTGTGCAATCGATGAATCCCAAGGGTAACTAGCAATCCGAGGGAAAGAGGAAATATAAAAACAAGAAGGGTAAAGGGGATAAGAAGGCCGTGAATAATGATGAAGAGGGAAAAAATGAAAAGAGGAAGGTGAAGTTTTCATGTAAGCTTTTCACAGATGACCATTTGACTCACCAATGCCCTCAGCTTAAGGATGCACAAAATATATTGGCATAGCAACATCCTGCCATGTTAACCAACCCTTTTCCACAAGGGAAAAATATGGCTCAAGATTCACCATCCATGAATATGCCTGGGAGCAATCAGGGAGCCCCTGTGCCAAATGCTAATAACGAAGCCACAAATGTTTATATGATGAGATCAGATGCTCATCTGCAAACCAGGGCTCATAATTATGAAATGCTAGAATCTGATGACAAGGGAAAAGAAGCCTCCAACCCACCGCCTCCTCTTCAAATTGAGAAGAAATTGGGAGAAACTATGACTCGCATCCCTAAGGGTGTGTTTAAGAAGGATTCTCACAACCCGAACGCAAGGTTTGCTCAAAAGTACTCCATCGTGGAGGATCTGGCACAAAATCCTTATGAAATGTCTGCTTTGGAAGTCCTCCAGATTTTCCCCTCATAGAAGAAAGCATTGTTGTCTGCCTTGGGAGCGGCCGAGACTACTAACTCAGGAATGATCATTTTTGACCCTACAGATTATAAACCTTGTCTTCCTCACCATGTCGCTTTTCAGATAGTAGTGGTGTATGCCAGGAAATCATTGACACAAAACATTTTTTGTACAGTGGTTGATGGGGGTGCCTCGACTTGCGTGATTTCATTGGTATATTGGAAGGGCATTGGCCAACCTGAGTTGCCTTCATTGCCCACGTTGCTAACCATGTTTGAAGATCGATATTTTAGACCACATGGAATAATTCCCTCCTTCCCTATGCAGTTGGAGGAAAAAATTGTGTGCGTCGAGGTAGAAGTAGTCGATGTGCCTCTCGACTACAATATTTTGTTAGGGTGGAGTTGGACATACACTATGAAAGCAGTTGTATCCACAGTTTTTCGCGTCTTATGTTTTCTGGATGAAGGCCAGATCATAATTGTTGATCAGTTATCCTTTTCCCATATTGAACCTTCATTAGGGGAATCCATGGTCTCGATGATTGACAACCCAAAACTAGGTACCGTCAACTTAGGTGCCAGATTGTTTCCATCTTTAATGGGGACTTTTTATTATCCGTCTCCTGCCAATGATGTCATGTTTATTTCAGTTGTCCTTAACTAGTAGAACGATGCGATCTTTCAAGTTGCTTCTTTTAGAACAAGTTAATTTAATGACCCATGGATTTTACCTTCCCCATCGGCTTCGATGGAAGGGGTAGGGAACCTTGGAATGGCTATGCCCTTATCTGTTGTTGAAGTTGCGTACAATATTTTCCAGCAAGCCTTAGGAAACCTTGATATGGCTCCCTCACAGGAGCTAGATCCCGTTCTCAAGCCTATTTGGGATCAAGACTCTCTTACCACTCACGATCCTTTGGACTTAGTCCTTCCCTCTAACAAGGTGATTTTGGAGGCAATCACTGGGCCAGATAGAATTTGGGACGATATTCACCACAGATCTTATTTTTTACCCAAGTTGAGGAGAGTAGAGGTAGGAGAGTTCACTACGACCGTGAATAGAGATGTCACTTGTCATGTTAACCCTCTAGCTACACACAAAATCTATGTCAAGGGAAACATGGCAAGTATAGCCGAAATGATTCCTATCGACATCTCTAGAACCCCTGGCTTTGTGGAAAACTTCTTCATCGGAGCAGATTGTTCCTCTGAGGAGATTCAGATCTATACTGAATTATTTAAAGAGTTTTGTGATGTTTTTTCATGGTATTAGGAGGAGATTCTAGGAATTGACCCATGTATAGTTGAACACGAGATTACAAATTACCCCGATGTTAATCTTGTCCGACAGAAGCTTCGCCCAATCAGTCCTCGCAAGGCAGAAATGATCAAGGCTGAGGTAGAGAAACTCATTAAACTTGGTTTCATCTATCTAGTGAAATTGATGGAATGGGTGTCAAACCCTTTTCTTGACAACAAAAATAAAGGTACGATCTACATGTGTATGGAATTTCGTGATCTGAACAAAGATTGCCAGAAAGATAATTTTCCAACCCCATTCATTGACTAGATCATCAATGAATGTGCAGGTTGTGAGGTATTTTATTTTATGGATGGTTTTTCTAGATACAACTAGATTTAGATCAATCCTGAGGACAAACATAAAATGACGTTTATATGTCCTTGGGGTACATTCGCATACAGAAAAATGCCTTTTGGCCTTAAGAATGTTGGAGCCACTTTTCAGCAGGCCATCTCATTTTCCTTCCACAACCTCAAACACATAGTAGAGGTGTATCTTGATGATTTGGAATCACGTTCTCATAAGAGATCCGATCATCCCTACCACTTACGACTTATCTTTGAGAGGTGTCGCTACTATCAGATTCTCCTTAATCTTAATAAGTTTAGTTTTTGCATAACATCGGGTCCCTTGTTAGGTTTTATCATGTCAACTAAATGGATCATGGTTGACCCTCTGAAGGCTGATGCAATAGTTCAATTTCCTCTCCCATGCACAATCCCCCAACTTCAAAGTCTACAGGGGAAAGAAAATTTTCTTCGGCATTTTGTTGTCAACTATGCCAATATTACTAAAGGGTTTATGCATCTCTTGAAGAAAGGGGTCCCATTTTGTTGGGATGAAGCAGCTGTTTTGAAGCGTTGAAACGTGCTCTGACATCTGCCCCTATGCTTAGGCCTTAGGATTATGGCAAGGATTTCTTGTTGTAATTGGCTTCCGCAGAGTCTACTATTGCCATGGTCTTGGTACAAGAGGATGACGCACTCGAATATTATGTTATCTACTATCTTAGTCGAGGCTTGGTATGACTGGAACTCAACTACACACATGTTGATAAACTTGCTTTGGTAGTTCTTCATGTTGTCCAATCGTTCTATCATTACATATTACTTTGCAAGACCACCGTCGTAGCTTTCGTGAACCTGTTTCAATATGTATTGAAACAATGGGTCATCTGTGGGAAAATCATTCGATGGATAGACACCCTACAAGAATTTGACTTGGATTTTGTTTCAGTGAAATCTAAAAATTCCTTGGTCTTTGCTGAACTAATTTCATAACTTCCGGTCGAAAGTGGTAATGATTTTCCCGAAGAGTCACTGATCAATGGGAATATTTTCCTTTTTGCATCTTCAGAAACTTGGTATGGAGATATACTTGTGTATCTTCAGACTTTGAAGTGCCCTTATTCTTCTTCTCACGATGAGCGTCGAAAAATACACCATCAAGCATGGAACTATCTTATCATTGATGATACTTTATATCATCGAGGAGTGGATTTCATTATTCTTCGGTGTCTCACTCACAAAGAGGCAGAGCTTGTGTTGAGTTACTGTCACATTGGAGCATGTGGCGGTCACTTGTCTGGGTTGGCAACAACCCAAAAAATTCTTTGTGCCAGATAATTTTGGGTCTTGTTGATCAAAGATTGTGTAGAGGTGGTCAAGAAGTGTCACTTATGCCAGATCTTCTCTTGGAAGATGTGAGCACACCCTGCTCCCATGTTTCTATTTATTGTTGTTGTTCCCTTCACCAAGTGGGGGATTGATTTCACTACATGCCACCTGGCTTAAAATAGGGGGCATCATTATATCATCATGGTGGTAGACTACTTCACTAAGTGGGTCAAGGTCATGCCGACCTTTAGTAATGACAGAGAAATGACTGCACTTTTTGTTTTCAACCATATTGTAGCCAGGTTCGGTATTCTGAAGGAGATTGTCACAGACCATGGTAGTCACTTCCAAAACAAGATGATGTCTGAGTTAACATCAAAACTAGGGTTTAAGAAAGAACATTTTTCACCCTACTATCTAGAGGAGAATGGTCAAGTTGAGGTTGTTAATAGGTCTCTTAATACTATTCTCCAACGGACGATCAATGCAACCAAGTTGAATTGGAATTTGATGTTGTACTCGACACTTTGGGCTTATTGAACCTCATTCAATACTGCTACCAGTTTTTTTCCTTTCCAACCCATTTACGAGCTGGAGGAAGTCTTTGCCATAGAGTGTTAAATCCCCTCTCTTAAGTTGACAATGGAACTATTGCCCGACACTACTCCACTTGAAGAGCGTCTTCTATATCTCAAGCAGCGTCGAGATGCAGTCTTGGCCAACGAGGCTCACAAAAAATGTGTCAAGTGTCAGTATGATCGGTTCATCCACCCTAGAGTTTTCTCCAAAGGCAATCTTGTCCTGGTCTATGACCAAGATAAAGATCCCTTGGGGGCAGGAAAATTCAAACCCATGTGGTTTGGATCATTCATTGTTAAGAAAGTTTTAGAAAAGGGTGCCTATAAACTGTTTGATTTCAAGGCTAATGCTTTATCGGAGCCTAGAAATGGGATCTACCTTAAGAATTATTATGCTTAGGTCTTTCACCTGGGTGTGAATTCTTGTATATAATGTATAGCATTATTTATACATTTTTGTCTTTTTGTCCTATGGACATGTAGTTTATTGTGTTTCTTTTCACTGTGGCAGATGTCAAGTGAATCTATAGTATATGTTGGGTTCGTAGACGGTGCTAGTCGACACACTCGAAGGCTTTCTTCTTCAGCTTGGGTGATCTTCATGCCCTTTGGTCGATTGATGTCTTCTAGAGATATTTGTCTAGGTGAAGCAACCAATAATGTTGCCGAGTACAGTGTCGTAATGGAATTACTACGTGATGCCTTGTCACATGGCATTTCTCACCTCCGTGTTTATCTAGATGCTCAAGTGGTCGTGTCTCATTTAAACGGAATATACCATGTCTACAATCCCACCCTTCACCGACGATTCCTTAGGGTATGTCTCTTAGAACGATATTTTGATTATATTACTTATATTTATGTTCCTAGGAGATCTAATCAACTAACCAATACATTGGCTAATCATGTATTAGATTGGCATATTTCTCACACATAAAAGTAAAAGCACACACATACATGCATATGTAAATAATTTGCACAATTTTTTTTATCCATAAGGGAAAAAGATGTATATATATAATAATGTGTCCAAAAAATAATGTCATAATACAAAAGTGAGCCATAAAGCCTCAAATAGAGCCGGTATACATCGTTGGGCTTGAGCCCTCACTACATTAGAGAGTACAAAAAGGGTTCCCTCGGTACATATGTGGTTGAGTGCTAGCTATGGCCTAGGCCTGTTATCCCTACTGTAATGAACTACGACATTCGCAAGATGCCGAAACAACTGAACCCAAGTCCTGGGTACCCCTACAACATGTGGCTGCATGGTCGGGGATAGGTCCTCTATCTCTTCCATCAACACTGGATGAGTGAGAGTTGTCAAGTTCCTCTCCACTCATCGCAATACTCTCTTAGCCTCTCTGGCTGGTGGTTTTCTCACGGTTGTTGGTCCTCCTCATGCTGTTGTTCTGACATCCTCTTGAGGACGACGCCTAGTCCCGACGAAGTCGGCTAGTCGTATCGGTCCCATGTCTATATATCACAGATTACTGATTAATTACTTTAACGTTACCATAAAAAGGATAATATTTACAAATTAAAAATAAAATAACTCTAAAAAATGTGTACCTATCTCTCCGCACTCCTTTACAAGGGGCATAGGCATATCGGGATCCCTCAAGAAAATGATCCCCACATAGGGGTAGTCCTCGATCACAGGAATTTGACAGGCCCACTAGTCAAAGAATTTGTCATCGAAGGCATATTGCACTCTCCTTGCACCCCGTTGAGGAAAAAAATCTTCCCACCTGCATAATGATGGAAATGAGGCAATATGGACTCGTATTGTCTCTTGCGGGCTAAGGCTTGGCACTCTCTTGAAAATGAAAGCGCACAAGATGGTCCCAAACCCGAAGTTTTTGTTTGTTCTTCTTTGACAATTAGTCAATTGTTTTTTCATACATGTGAGGATTGTAGTGCTCCAATAAAAAATGGTGGCATGTAGACACTGAGGTGCACAATGCATTTGTGCATGTGAATCCTGATGAAGTGATGTGGATCTCATGATTTTCCCAATCATGTAAATTACTATCCACAGTTTGAGGCTTGCGATCTTATGAAATGGCACCTGAGATCCTACTTTCTCAGTGCCAGTCTCACAGTACATGCCAATATAGTCTTCTATTTTGTGCGATCCTGGAGGAAAGGTCCTCAAGTTAACCGGTTCCCCCCTTCTGAAGAGGCCGATCAAAAAGTATATATCCTCAGTCATTGGAGTCAATGATTGGCCCTCTAGCGTTAAGGCCTCTACGTGTAGTTGTCAATACTCTATCAAATGGTTCATCAACCTGGGTTGTTCCCTCATGAATGGACACTGAAAGAATTTCCACATACCACACTACATGAGCATGGAAATGGCCCCTAGATCCTCCTCTACCAAGACATCTAACTCCTCATGTTCTCTCTCGCGCGAGTGAACATACATCATGTTTCATAAAAGTTTGTGAGGTTAGTCCCTTGTTTCATTTTTTTTGAAATCTTAAAGAGATTTATGCGGGTTGTCTTTAAGACAGTCGTGTATGTACGCGTGCTAGGTTTTACTTTTCCTGCGTATATACACGTGCTAAGCGTGGACATCCCACATACACGCAGACCTGACCTTTTTACTAGGGAATGCACCCTCTAAAAAATTAAATAGATAATAAATGGTAAATTGAAAGGATGAGAGAGGTCATTTGTACTTACTTGGTTCAGGTTTGAAGATCTTTCGTCCACCGTAGCTCCTTGAATACACATTTTAAAGAAGAGGGTTTTTTGGATTTTTGGTTATTTTCTAATTTGCAATGGTTAAAATGAGTTGTCTACCCCTATTTATAGAATTTTTTGGCTCTTTTTTCCCCAATTTGGTCCCTTTTTACCTATTCTTGGCTTGGTGAATGCTTGAGTTTCTTTTTGAGAGATTTTTGGGTCATTCTTATGAACGTTTTCTTTTGGTTTGGTGTTTTTATGAGTTACACTCACATCATTCCATGGTAAAAAAAAAATTTGACACTTGCATATAGGTTTGTTTCTCATCACCTTGCATCTTGCATTTTTTTTTACTTTTTCCGCTTTGCCATAGGATTGATCCCACCGAAGTGCGACACTAAAGCTTCTATGCTGCTTTAGAAGTGTTGTAATTAGGTGGTAGAGCCTTCCTCTACATGGATTCCCTAGGTAGATCCTTTGCTGTATTTTGGCATCCATGCTGTGAGTTTTCCATAGGCTTGGGAGTACTTTTAGTCTCTCCATAACTGTGTGTTGAAGCCCCATTCTTCTTCATTTTTTTTGGCTCATACCCAAGGTACTCCCCAAGAGAATGGTTTGTTTTCCTTCAAGCTTGCTTAAATTTTGAAAGCAACATCTAACGAGAACTTGTTTATTATTTTCGGTCTCGGTTGGATTACTTAAGAAAAGAAGCCCCCCTGGCATCTTCTTTAAGCCCTTTTCAAACTCTCTAAAATTGAAAATATTATTGAGCGATCTTGTTTCTCTTCATGTTTGTCAAACTAAAATTTGAAGGCACATCTACCTGGCGGTAGTTTACCCATTTTTCAGTCCGGAAGGTTAATTTACGAATAGAGGTATGCCCTAGGAGCTTCGGTTCGATAGGAGAATATTCTCATGCATAAGTTTAACCCTTTTTGAGGCCTGAGGGACTAAATTTTTGAAAAAGATCCATTCTCTGTGGTTTTGGTTTATCTCTTTTTCAGGCCTTGGAGATTATCTATGAAGAAGGATCCCCCTTGGAGTCTATAGTTAAGATCTTTTCAGACTCCCTAAATATGAAAAGATCGTCGAGTGACCTTGTTCCTTTCACACTCGTTAATTGGTTCAGAAAGAATATCTATTTGGCATAAGTTTAACCCTTTTTCCAGCCAATAGATTATCCAAGAAAAAGGTATGCTTCAAGAGACATGTCTCATTGGGAGAGTTATCCTAAGTTATGTTTTATACTTTTTCAGGATAAGGGGACTAAATTTCGAAAAATGTTGTGAGTCCACAGTTAAGCTATTTTTAGACTCCTTAAAATTGAAAAGATAGCCGAGTGATCTTGTCTCTGTCACACTCATTAAAATGGTTTTGAAGAGACATCCTTTCGGTATAAGTTTAACCCTTTTTCGAACTGACTGGACTGATTATGAAAAAGGAACACTTTCGAGTCTTCTTTTAGTCTTTTTCAGACTCTCTAAATGTGAAAAACCACCAAGCTTACCTTCTTTGGGCTCGTAAAACTTCACATGGAAGGAGTCTTATTGTGTCATGCTGTAATCACATCTCATGTCTCATTCTTACATCTTTTTCCTAATGCTGGCTCCATGTTGCTATTATTGAACCCTTAAAGAATTCCTTAGATGCAATCCTTGTAGCACTTTTTGCCCTTGCGATTTGACACCTTGACCAATGGAAGAATTTTCCTGAGTTTCCTTATCCTACACATGTCTCCTTGCACCGAGCATCAGTGTGTTCCATGCACTTGGAACTAGTTTTCTTGCACGTGACACTCATCCCTCCTTTGTAATGTAGCATTATTTTATTCTTTTTTAAGCTCGTTAAAAATTTGAAAAAGACAAAAAAATCAAATATCCAAAAAGAGGGGATGGGATATATATTCTCTCTTATCGAAAACAAGATAGTCGCCCATGGAAAAAGCACATCCTTCCATTTGTTCTGCAAGCATTGGAATCTAGTATGACCTTAGGAAGTTGTTTTCATTACATAAAGTTGTGTCCTCCTCCATTTGGTTACTCTTCCAAACATATGGAGAGTTTTTGGTGCCTCTTGTGTCACAAACTTATGTCAAATATAAGCTTCCCGAGTCTCATTATTTTGTCGTTTTCTTTTCCAAGGGAAGTTTTATCCAACCTGAGTTAGTCATTCTACAATTGATCTCTTGACTTTTATGAGTCATCCATCCCAAGAATCCAATCAAGTTTAGATTCAGAATCAATGAAGCTCTGTTCCTGATGATCGAGGTGTTGGCATGTTTTACAGGCAACGTATTCTTGTCATTGATGGAAAGTACAACAACGACGATGGCTTAAGTACAGGAATAATGTGCCAGGCGTGCACCAGAAGTATTTTGGGAAGATGCAACAAAGAAAGCTTGACAAGATCAGAGTGTGCATCGATGGCAAAACAGGAACAACACAAGCTCAGGAGGATTAGCGTAGAGTCGCAAGCAGTGCATAGGTGTGCACCAGGGATGAGGTTAACTCATTGCCAAATCTCAAGAGAGATAGCGTACTCAGGATCTTAGGCAGATCAAAGGTCAAGGCCTTTGAAATTTATAAATTCTTCCAAGTCAGGAGGATGCGTAAGCTCGGGAGGAGAAGCGAATTCAACTCACAAAATTGCGAAATGCCAAAGACTCCATTTCAGAGTTTCATATACCGGAAGTTGGAGATGTCAAGAAAACTCACAACAAGAATGCCGAAATCGCGAAATGCGAAATCATGAAATGTCAAAGACTCCATTTCGTAGTTTCGGATACTGGGAGTTGGAAGTGTAGAAACACTTCACCACAGTAGTCCCAAAGTCACAAAATACGAAACGCCTATATCTCGAAACATGCACACTCCATCTCATATTTTCACAGACCGGGAAATTGGAGTTTCAGATACCAGGAGTTGGAAGTGTAGAAACACTTCACCACAGGAGTCTTGAAGTCACGAAATGCGAAACACCGAAATCTTGAAACATGCACACTCCATTTCGGAGTTTCACAGACTGGGAAATCGGAGTTTCAGATACCGAGAATTGGAAGTGTAGAAACACTTCACCATAGGAGTCCTGAAGTCGCGAAATGTGAAACACCGAAATCCTGAATCAGGAACAAGGAAGACTCGTGAATTCGTGAAATAATCCTAGCCATCGGATCGAAGATTGATCTGGAGCATTGATCAGACATGACGAAGGCCCATGAAGTTTCGAAATCACGATAAGATCTGGACTGTTGGGGCCATAGGACACGTGGTGAAAGATCGTCATTTCGTTGACTGGAAAGTCAAAGGAATGGGGTTCCCTAACCTCTTGAACTTGAGACATGCGAAATCCCGAAATGCCAAAATACGAAACTGTGAAAGGCGCTAACAACTAAACTCCATTTCAAAAATCACGACTTGGAGAGTCGAGATGCCTCGCGTCAGGAATTCACGACATGCGAAATCGCAAAATGCCGAAATGATCGAAGCTAGTCCAGCTAAGCTCTTTTTTCAGAGTTTCGGGGATCATGACATGGATCATCAAGATATCTCATCACAAGAATTGTCGAAATGCCGAAATGTGAAAGGCAGTTTGATTAGGTCCGTGGTCACCGCAAGTGGGCATATGGAGTAAGCGCGAGACCCATCATTTTATCCAACGGTGAAGGTGAATTTGAATATTATCGGAGGGCTATTATTTCACCTCACAGTTAATTGATCAGTTATGATTCTGTTAGCAAAACTGATTCATAATTCTTGATCGGTTGGCGATTCAGTTGCTGATGCGGTTTTTGGAGGTTCACAGTGTAACTACTAGAAATGACTGATTGTTTTCTGCCAGAGGATTTGAAGAGACTTCACGGTGATCACCAAAGAAGCTGAAGAGTCTCAAGGAATTTTCCAGTGGAATGAAGACTGTTCATAGAGGCAATTGACAGATGGAAGAGTGTTGAAGCCTGTAACTGCAATAGAGAGGATGAAATCGACTGTGACAGAGAAGACAAAGAGTCTCGACTGCTAAAGAGGCTAAGGAATCTCAGCATAACACCCAGTGATGATGAATGCATGGGATAAGTTCTAGGAAAGCTGAGGAATTTCTATGATGATGAGGTAGAGGACTCGACATGAGAAGAACATGAAGAACAAAGAGAGTGTGTTGATGTTGCAAGGGGGTGATGTAGAGAAAAAATTGAAGTGGCAGTGAACAACCCGATGAACAGAACTGTGGCACGTTGAAGAGCATGCAGAGACACTGTGCATGGAGGACGAAGAAGGTACAAAGATAGTATAAATACACAGAACAAAGAAGAGATGAGGGTTGTTACTGTGGAGGGTGATTTAGGCATGTAGAAGGAGACAGTGTGCAGCAACTGAAATGCACAGAAGAGGAAAGGTGCATTGAATGGACATGGCACACAGAGCATAAAAGGCAGAAGTATAGAAAACTCAATGGATGTGTGCAGGAAGGTAGTGAGGTAGACAGAACAAGGAAATGTAGCAGAACAATGATGAGTCTGGTAAGCCATTGATGAACATTGTATCATAGTAATAAGTTTCAGTAGCAAAGATTTGTAATAAGGGTGGTAGGGAGGTGCTAGGGAGGACTGTTGTCCTCAAAGGTTCAAGTGGGTGCTTGAACACAGGGATTTATAGCTTCCATCTGGTTGGAGCTAGAGAAACCAGGGTGGCAAGGTGGTGCAAGGGAGAACTGTTGTTCTCTACTATACAGGTTGGTGCCTGTGTGACTGGAAGTTGGTGCTTCCATC
>JASDQU010263510.1:0-11006 GCA_032191745.1 Picea mariana | reverse complement strand
CTCAAATCTATAAGGATTTTATATATTTTATATAAAAGTTTGGCGATTTTTAAGGTAAAATAATTTTATCCTATAGAATTTGGGCAAATCATTTTTATAATGGAGAATATTTTTTTGGGAAAAACCATGGAAAATTAGCCCATGAGTGAAATTTATCCCCTAAAATCATCCTTGCTCAGAAATATACTCTCTAGTACCTGTGTAGTTGGGTAGTATGACTAAGGGCACATTTTGGCCTCCTTAGTTGGTTCCCTAAAATATTGGGTCTAGTACTACTATTTGACCTCGCATCTATATCAAAGAGCTATAGCACAAGAAAAACCTTTTCTATATAAACACTGAATACCCCAACCCTTGGGACGAAAACAAATACAGAAAATCCAAGATCTATTTTTGTAGAACTTTACCTCCTGCATTCTGGTTGCGAAATTACTACACATTTGTTTGTGTCAAGAATTTGGGCCTTTTAACACTGCAGTATTATTGAGATCGAAATCTAACTCTGTAGGGGTATAAATCTCGTCGACACCCTTATTCGGGACCTATCCCATTCAATTATTATCCTCACTTTGATCATGGTGGTACCTTTTTTTCAGTGGACTTGAACCTCTTTCCCGACACCCCTATTTTCCACCTCTCCCATTATATTCCCCTTTTCATACTGATCGTCGTGGTACCTATCACTTATATTATTTTTTGTGGTCCCACCCACCCCCTTTCCCTTACAAGTGTTGATGAATGCAACTATAGGAGACATCCTCTAGCTTACAAACCTGTGAGATGTGGCATATAACAGCTATGTGAAGTCTTACTCTCATCTTACAAACCTGAGAGAAAACCCCTAATAAAGGGTTTGTGGTTCCATCTTGGGACAGGGGATAGGAATGTATATGGTCTCCTCCATTACGTGAGAGAGAATAATTCCAGATGATCATCTGGTGGAAAAGTGATCTATTGAGTTAGGATGTTCATGTGGCTGAGCACATGGTGAACCTAGGAAATCCCAAAAAAGTGTTGGGCACATCATCATGAGAATAAAAAAAAATATGATGTGATGGCCTCCTCTGAACAACAGTATAGTTGATGTTAAGACTCCATATGATCCTCCTGTTGGTGGCAGTAAGAAAGAAGATATGTAGAGAAGACGTGCCTATGGACGAGCATGAGTGCATGTGTGAGGACCTATCTCATCTGTGTAATGCAGTTACTTAGGTCTATGGCATCCCTATTGATGTGGCCCCTGGTGGATGAGCACTAGTGGGTGTATTAGATCCTTTTCTATATATTTTTCAAGAGTCAGACCTACCTGTAACCCTAGTTATTATGTAAAGGGTACAAGTCATCCCTATGTTAATATGATTAATATAAATAAGGTAATTAATAATGAAAATATTAATTATAATAATAAATGTAATAATAAAGAGTATTTGACTTAGAGAGGTTGGCCCTGTTGTGCCAATAAGATGCCCTTGCTAAATCATTCAAAGTCTAATATAAGTAGGAGATGATTATCCATTGTAGAATCATATCCTCCTCACATGTTTTGGAAATTTTAGCAAGTACTTCTCTTTGGAAAAGGTGCACACCTCTCTTGGGTGCTAGGGTTTTTAAAGCTTAAGTACCCTCTTGTGTGCTAAGTATTTATTGGTGGTGAAAGGTATTTCTCTTGAAGAATATAGAAAAGGATTTGGTTGGGTTTTTCTCCCTTGTTTAAGAAGGGTTTCCTAGGATATATCTTGTGTACTTGTGCATGGTGTTTCTTCTTGTGATCTTGGTTGTTGCAAAATTCTTGTTTATGGTTAAGACATGATGAAATTAAATGAACTAAATGCTTAACCTATATTATGAAAACTCAACATGGTATCAGAGCATAGGTCTTGAAGATCCCATTGCACAAGCCTTCTCTAGAACATATACTCTCTCAATTACAAAAATCGTACGACCCTCCTAGGGTTTCCAGAAAATACGTACGGCCTCCTTTTTAGAGAATTCTCACCACTATAACTTGGATGCTTGGGATGAAAAATAATTAGAGAGGTACGACCTTCTTAAGCCTACCTCCAGCAAGTCTCAGAACTAAATTCCGATAATTTTCAAAACTTTGACCCTAAGAGATTCTACGGTTTCATCAAAATTCTGCAAAAAATTCTGAATCTTGTTTTTGAGAATTTCTTGAAGAAGCTATCATACTTAAAGGATTATTTTTGGCAGTCATAAGCCCAACAAAACTTAAAAGCGCTAGCCTAGCCTATTCGTTAGGTTTTTCTATCCTAGTTGACAAGGGTTTATGAAGATGAGCAATTTCAAGATGGGAAGAAAGTTCAACACCAAACTCCAATGCAATGAATATATCAACATATCAACACTCTCACGTATGGTTCCTATCAATGAAAACACTTGGCTAATTGATAGTGGTGCTTCCAGTCACATGACCGGTATTAAAAATCATTTAACACACTTCATTGAGAAAGAGACACATCTACATGTGGTCCTTGGAGATGATGCCAAATATAACATAAGAGGTGTTGGAACCTCCACCTTCCAACTAGATTCAAATATGCATCTCAAACTAGAAGAGGTCTTATATGTACCAGGAATGAAGAGAAACCTTGTCTCTATTTCGGCTCTTGAAGAAAAAGGTTACAAAATCACTTTCTCAGAAGGGAGAGTCCTTGCATGGCACAAAGACTCTCATATAAGGTCTTCCAAAGTAATTGACGTCAGAGAAAACAACCTATACAGGTTGACCATCAAACCAGTTCAAGCCTTACTACATGACACCATCAACCTAAGTGAGCTATGGCATATAAGGCTTTCTCACATTCATTATAGATCTCTTCCAACTCTAAGGAAAATGGTAACAGGTCTACCAGAGATCCAGATCCAGCATGAAGGCATTTTCAAAGGGTGTGCCCTTGGTAAAAATGTTAAAGGATCCTTTCACAGCAGTGACAACAAATCCAAGTAAATCTTGGACTTGATCCATTCAGATGTATGTGGGCCAAGTACCATTGCATCCCTAAATGGGTACTTGTACTATGTACTATTCATAGATGATCACTCCACGAAAACCTGGATCTATTTTCTGAAGAACAAGGATGGAGTCCTTGCCAAATTCCAAGAATTCAAAGATCGGGATGAAAACTTGATTGGAAGAAAAATCAAAGCATTGAGATCAGATAATGGAGAAGAATACATCTCAAAATAATTCATCAATTTTTCTATTGAAGAAGGGATCAAGAGAGCTCACAGTGTCTTACAACCCTCAACAAAATGGGGTTGTTGAAAGGAAGAAAAGAACCATCATTGAAGCAAATAAAGAAATGATACATGATGAGAGTCTACCAATGAATCTATGGGAAGAAGCATGTGTGACTCCAGTATATGTTCAAAACCATAGCCCTGATTAGATCCTAAAAAAAATTACTCCAGAAGAAGCATTCACTAAAGTGAAACCTTAAATCAGACACTTCAGAATATTTGGATGTCCAGTGTACCTTCATGTACCTAAATAAAAGAGATCCAAACTAGAACCTTCAGGAAGGAAAGGTACTTTTTTAGGATACAGTGAATCCTGAAAAGCATAACGAATCTACATCCCAGTACAAATACAAATTGAAGTAAGAAGAGACGTCACCTTTGAAGAAGAAGTAGCCTTCCAGAAATTGAGAGAAGATCATATGGAAATAGATGGTGAAAAAATACCTTCTCCTCATTCAAAAATTCAGAGGGAGACAGACAGTGTTCCAGATGAACCTACAACACAAATTGATCTAGCCCCTCCAATAGATTTGGTTTCCCCAAGTAATGTACCTAGAGACATAACTATTGGACACAAAAGACCTTCTTGGGCATGCCAAACATTAGAAGAAGTAGAAAGACATAAAGCTCCACAAGGAGAAATTAGAGAAAGAAAGAAACCTAAGAGATTATCTAGTTACCTTTCAGCTATGACTCACATTATTGATCCAGAACCAACCTTTCATAGAGAAGCCTCAGGTGAACAAGTATGGAAAGACGCCATGACTAAAGAATATCAATCTATACTAAAGAAGGATGTATGGGATGTTGTCCCAAGTCCAAAAGGGAAGTTCGTAGTAACTTCCAAATGGATTTACAAAATCAAACATGTTTTTGATGGAAGCATTGAAAAATATAAAGCAAGATTCATGTCCATAGGATTATCACAAATAGAGAGAGTTGACTATGACGAGACTTTCACACCAGTAGCCAGATATACCTCCATTCGATCCATCATTGCTCTAGCTGCTTCCATGGGCTGGAAGTTACATTAGATGGATGTAAAGACAACTTTTCTCAATGGTGAAATTGAGGAATAAGTCTACATTGAACATCTAGAAGGTTTCGTTATACACAACGAAAAATCTCATGTTTGCAGATTGAAGAAATCCCTCTACGAATTAAAACAAGCCCCACATGCTTGGTACGAGAAAATGGATGGTTTACTGATAAGTTTGGGTTTTAATAAAATCTCATCCGACCCAAAGTTATATTATAGAATTAATGGAAATGAATGTTTGATTCTAGTCCTATATGTTGATGATCTTTTCATCAGCATCTCAGAAAGACTCGTTGTTAAATGCAAGTAGGAATTAACTACCAAATTTGAAATGAAGGATTTGGGCCAGATGCATTACTTCTTGGGACTATAAGTATGGCAGATATTAGATGAGATTTTTCTAAGCCAAGGAAAATATACTTTGGAGATTCTGAAAAGATTCCAAATGACAGACTATAAATCCATGCCGACCCCAATGGTAATGGATTTGAAGAAGATTAATGATACCAATTCCAGAGACGTAGATCTACATTTATATCGATAGCTTATTGGATCCTTGATGTATCTGGTTAAAACCATACCATACATTTGCTATGCAGTAAATGTGCTTAGCTAGTTTATGAGCCAACCAAAACAAACACATCGGATAGCTGCCAATCGCGTATTAAGATACTTACATGGCACTATTGGCTACATGGCCTAAAATATGCAACAAATGTGGATCCAAGACTAGAAGGGTATGCTGATGCAGATTAGAAAGGAAGTGCAGTATACAGAAAGAGGACCTCAGGAAGTTGCTTCACCCTAGGATTAGATATTTCCTAGTGGTGCAGAAAACAAAGCTATGTGGCTTTGAGTACGACCGAGGTAGAATACATTGCACTAAGTGTGGTAGTTCATGAAGTTGTTTTTCTTCACAAAATCTTAACAGATTTGTTTGAAAATGAGATGGATCCTACCACCATTCATTGTGACAACTAGAGCTGTGTGAAGCTCTCAGAGAATCCATCATTTCATGAAAAATAAAAACATATTGAAATAAAGTACCACTATATCAGAGATATGGTACAGAGGAAGACAGTACATGTTCAATATCTTTCCACCCATGAACAAATTGTTGATGTCTTCACTAAACCACTTGCCAAGACAAAGTTCGACTATTTCCATGAGAAGCTTGGCCTGATGGAGAATGCCTCCCTGGTTGAGAGGGAGTGTTGATGAATGCAGCTATAGGAGACATCCTCTAGCTTACAAACCTATGAGATGTGGAATATAGCAGCTATGTGAATTCTTAGTCTCAACTTACAAACCTAATAGAAATCCCCTAATAAAGGGTTCATGGTTCCAGCCTAGGACAAGGGCTAGGAATGTTTATGGAATATTCCATGACGTGAGAGAGAATAACTCCAGATGATCATCTAGTATAAAAGCAATCTGTTGAGTTAGAACGTGCCTGTGGATGAACACATGGTGAACGTGGGAAATCCATAAAAAGCATTGGGCACATCATCATGAGAATAAGAACAAATATGATGTGACGACCTCCTCTGAACAGAAGCAGAGTTTATGTGAAGACTCCAGATGATCCTCCTATTAGTGACAGTAGGAAAGAAAATCTGTAGAGAAGTCGTGCCTATGGATGAGCATAAGTGCACATGTGAGGTCCTAGCTCATCTGTGTAATGCAGTGACTTAGGTCTATGGAATCCCTATGTATGTGGCCCCTAATGGGTGAGCACTAGTGAGTGTATCAGATCGTTTTCTATAAATTTTTCAAGAGTCAGACCTACCTGTAACCCTAGTTATTATGTAAAGGGTACATGTCGGCCCTATGTTAATATGATTAATATAAATAAGATAATTAATAATGAAAATATTAATTATAATAATAAATATAATAATAAAGTGTATTTGACTTAGAGAGGTCTGCCCTGTTGTGCCAATAAGATGCCCTTGCTAATCAAAGTCTAATATAAGTAGGAGATGATTGTCCATTGTAGAATCATATCCTCCTCACATGTTTTGGAAATTTCAGCAAGTACTTCTCTTTGTAAAAGGTGCACACCTCTCTTGGGCGCTAGGGTTTCTAGGGCTTAAGCACCCTCTTGTGTGCTAATTCATTATTAGTGGTGAAAGGTCTTTCTCTTGAAGAATATAGTAAAGGATTTGGCTGGGTTTTTCTCCATTGTTTGAGAAGGGTTTCCTAGGATATATCTTGTGTACTTGTGCATGGTGTTTCTTCTTATGATCTTGGTTTATGGAACATTCTTTTTTATGGTTAAGACATGATGAAATTAAATGAACTACATGCTTAACCTAACTTATGAAAACCAACAACAATCAGCCTTCATATCCAAATGGCCACCACTCGCAACCAAGACCTGCAAGATTCCATCAATCAGAACAAGGAGTCTATCAACCAAGTGACTTCTCATATTGATCTCTCCAATTCCCCCATTAAAATATTACAGACCCACTTCCAAGAAAACATTGATTCCATGGAGGCCAAATTCATGGGACAATTTTCCACCCTGCAATCTGTTGTCAAGCAATTGTTAAATCGTCCCAAGGGCCCTTCCTTCTCGAACCAAACATCCCACTTAGATGGTGTTGATTCCCCTCATTCTATGACTTTTCAATCCAAATCCTTTCATTGTGACCCTCTTCCTCCTTGAGTTGAGGTCAAAAGTTTTGTGGCTCCGACCCAACAGGTTGGGTCACTCAAATGGAGCATTATTTCTCTCTACATAGCACTACCAACAAGATGGAAAAACTTCTCTATGTTGTTCTCTATATGGATCTTGAATGCTGAAAATGGTGGAAATGGAATAAAAATGCACGACATGGGTATATTGCATGGACCAAATTTGTTGCAGAGATCTATGAACACTTTGCCACTAACACCGATAAATAAGGGGTCCCATACACCAATTTGGTGTCTGGATTGGTCCTGACCTTTTTTTTTCTAATATTCCTCTACTCATAACTTCTATTAATATACAAAGAAATTATATGCAATATTTCATGAGTATATCAAGGTGGAGAAAAGTGGGAAGACCCCCATTCATGACTCTCAGAGTTATACCATCCCATAGAAGGGTGAGCCTTCCCTAAAGAGGGAAACTAGGCCAAAGAAGCTATGTTCACAAATTTTACATGTAAATAACTTGTGATGACAACTGTCATATTATTTATGCCTATATTATTGTAAAACTAGAAATGGATGAAAGTGATAGAAATAAGAAGACTAAAATTAAAATTGTAGAGAACTAGTGGAATTTTCTTTAGGAGAATCTTCCATTACCGAGCAAAAGTAGGTGTCTTCACTCAATGCTATTTCCCCACTTTTGTTGGGTGGAAATAAAAAATCATTACATAGAGAGGGTTGCTTCGCTGCATCTTTGTTGCATTTGTGCTTCATTTTCCCCGTTCACATGCTTGTTGCACCAGTTTCCTCTTCAGGTTTCTCCAAGGAAAAGGTCAATTCCTTTCTTGGTTGAGCTACAAGGACTGGAGCCTTTGAAGGTGTCTTTTGAGAGGCTTCATCTTCATCTAGTGAGGATGGTTCAGATGTTCCCTCTTCCAACAAAAATTCTTAGCTAAAAAGTTCTTCATCGTCCAGTAATGATCTCTTCGTTGATTTATATAATAACTTGTCATGTGTTGGGCCAATACCTTCATCTCCTAATTGTCAATAATTTTATGAAAGATGCTCATAATTTCTTCACTATATCCTACCCCAGTAAAACTATTAAACTCTATTCTCCCTAGGCAAACCCTGCCTCCTCTTCCTCTGCAAGGGGTGGCTCTCAAGCATCTCAAAATTATGTTGGACCAATGACCACAATAAACAAATTTAAACAGAGCGTTGCTTCTTGTGAGGAGGGAGATGTATCTCATCTCTTATACCAAACCAAGAAAGTCCCATAGAGTAACACCACAAGTTTTTTGAGGTCGACAAAGCCATGGATATTTCATGACCCCCAACGGATCTGAACTGGAGATTGCATATTTGGGTATTATTTCCTTTCTAACATGTGATTTTCGATGAACCAGGTGAAATTCCTTATCATTAATGTCAAGTACCTCGCAAGGAATGGAGTATTTAATGTGCATGAAGGATGGTTTAAAAAGATGTGAGGTGTAGGCCACCTAACATATTTCTCCCGCTTCGATCACATGCTTCTTCCCCCGCATCAACACCCACATCTGTGTTATCCATGACATTAATATATATATATATATATATATATATATATATATATATATATAACTTTTTAATACTGTACCTCTCTTTAACACTTATTTAATATATATTTAATAAGAGTTGGTTTATGATGAGAAAATCATACTTAAATAGATAAATAGATAGATATATAGGAAAAATATTGCATGGTGTGAAAAAGAAAAGGTTGAAACTTCAAATATTGTAGTCTAGGAACTACATACAAAAGGATTTGCTTAAATTTAGAGGGTCTGCTATATTTCTCCATTATGTTTATGTATATGTGAAGAGCTTATCTAGTGCAACTATTTCTAAGTAGATTTTTTTATGGATTTAATTTCTTATGAGTAGCTTCATAACCAATCTTGGTTATTTGAAATTATAATTGTTAGATAACTAATATTCTCTAGTGTAACTATTTCTAGGTATTTTTTTTTATGAATTTCATTTCTTATGATTGGCTTCATAACTAATCTCTGGTTATTTGAAATTGTAATTGTTAGATAACTAATATTGAAGCAATGTTATGTCCAAATTATATTATAAAACTAAATCTATTGAAACTTTGTACAACTTAGAATTTTGTAGAGTTGGATAATTTAGCATGAATCTAATGTTTTAGGGGGAATTTTCCTAAGAAAACTATATTTTCCATTTATATTTATTCTAAGTTAATTATGTCTATTATTAATTTAAACGTCATGTTTTTATTTGTGGATGATCCAAATATAAACTTCTCCCATTTAATAACATTTTGTGTTTAAAATTTTTTGAACCTAAAATTAATAAGCTATTGCTTTAAATGTAAACACGAATTGAAGGGGAGGGCCTAAAAATATGTGGGATCTGAGGTAATGAGTCGAAGAGCTCTGCGAAAACCCTAGTTTTTCACGTTTCAGGCGGCCGTGCATCACGCAAACAGCACCAGCAAGACCACATACCAGACGTCGTCTTCAACCTTCGGCCCTCACTGCTGCAGGAGTATGGGAGCAGAGGGGGGGGGACAACCCCCCTCATATCGAAATGCCGCGGCCAACGAAGGGTCAGAAACCAGAATACTTCGCCCTACCTTCGAGCCTCCATCGCAAATCCGAGAACAGATCCTCGCCCGGGAGCAAGGATTCAAGGCGGACATGGAGACACACGCCGGGACTTCTCAGCCGAAGAAACCCAAAACATGGGAACCCGGTAAGTGCATTCCACAAATGGACAAACCTCCACGATATCTCATTAGCTCCACTAGGGTCGGCGAGCACATGCAATTTATGAGGGAGCACGCTCTGACTGGCAAGTTTTTAGGACTCTGGCCGGCCGAAAAAGATCTAATCAAATGGATAAGACACTGGTGGAACCCTAAAGGGGATTATGAGCTCCAACTCAGCTCCAAGGGTTTCTTCACGGTCATCTTCTACAACCTGGAAGACAAAGACAGATTCTTCGAGAATGGCCCATATTTCTTCAACTCGGCAGGGCTATTTCTCCGCTTCTGGACCGAAAGATTCAGCCCGGACAAGGAGGATTTCACCATGGCTCCAGTCTGGATACGTTTATACTCATTACCACAAGAATTCTGGCTGGAAGAAATCTTAATGGGTATAGGCAACACCTTAGGGTAGTATGTAAAAGCGTCAGAAGCTACAAAGCAGAGGAAATATACCTCTTACGCCAGGATCTGTGTGTACATGAACATATCCAAGGCACTCTCAGGCACGGTAACCCTGGAATACCAAGATGAAGACTGGCAACAAACTCTGGACTATGAGCACATACCGTTCAGATGCCGTCGATGTCACGAGCATGGACACCTCTACAGGGAATGCCCTCTCATCAAACCAGTCACAAAAGAAACTGAACCAGCCCAGAAGGACGGCTTCGTCACAGTCACTTCGAAAAGGAAGAATCCTCCCAAGAAACCGCCTCCAGATCCAAAGCAAGGCATAACCACCCGGAACTCCTACGAAATCCTTGAGAAGTTACCAGACGAGGAGGAAGTGCAGGACCCGCATAAAATCCCCCAAAAAGCGCAAGAGCAAGGTAAGAAGAACATCCCTCCCCAGCATAACGATGAAACCCAGGTAGAGGAGAAAGGTCTTGGTGATGGGGAAACACCAATGCAGCTGGATGAACGGGAACTAGCGGGTATAGATCTAGAATAGCTAGAAGAGGCCCTCAAACAGAAGAACCTGGCATCCCTCCCGGAAGATCAACTGTGCAAGGTACATAAGGTCTTCATCAACTCCTCCGCGGGATCCACAGCTCGTCTAGGCATAGCCTTGGATCCGAATCCTGGGACCAAAAAAGTCCTCCGTGAGAACAAAAGAAGAGGACGAAAGACAACACATCAGTTGATCAAGGAAGCAGGAAATCTAATGATGAACTCGGGACAGATACAAAAGCTCTCGGAGGGATACCTCCACTCATCAACCCATGTTTAATGATGAAGATCGTAACCTGGAACATTAGAGGGATAAATGGTAGATCC
>JASDQU010263509.1:965-15480 GCA_032191745.1 Picea mariana | reverse complement strand
TTTAAATATATCCATCTGATTCCTTTTATCTCTAACGACTGCTTGGATCTTACATTAGCCCACTTGACCATGCTTGGAGAAATTGACAGGGTGCCCTAGCAAGCATGTGCCCATAGGTCTTGGTTTGCCACTAGGGGGATTTCTGAAAAGCCATTGTCTGCTTCCATCATAGCACCAATGTTTCATCTTATCTCTCGCTCATTTATTACAATCCCCTTATCTGGGCATTGGGTTGACCTATTTGTAGGATTGCACCTTATCTCGTGGGAAGAAGGGGCTAAAGGCCTAGAAGGAAAAAGTAGCTAGTAAAAGACAAAAGCCTAGGAATGAAACCTCGATATGCTTCACCCAGGGATCCCCGAGAAGAAAATAAAAGGCCTCTCAGCAAGAAACAAGAGGGACCTAGAAAATAGTAAACAAGACCTAGTCAGAGGATAGGGGGTCTCATCAGGAGCCAGCTTATTAGGTTCATGGGTACCTAATAGTATGACATTTCCACCATCTGGTNACTTGTGGGTAACATTGTTAGCTCTGGTCACCATGCCAAGGTAGTGTCCTCTGGTTAGCTCTTGAATAAAAAAAGAAAACGAAGAAGAAAAAGAAAATAAAATAATAAAGATAGAAAATAATAAAGGCAAGAATGGGATTGGAAAAAATGCATCCATGGCAGGTACAACTCACCTTCTACAAAGGCACCCACAAATAAAATTATGCATCCTTGGCTCTCACTGCACCCACATGTTGGGACATCCCCTAGCCGCATCACCTCACTTACATGGCTTGGATGAAATCCTCCTTGAAACTTTCCTTTTCTTGTGGATACTAGCCCAATAGGATGTCTTGTGTTTTTTCTCCAATCTTGTATTGCAGGTTTTTGTAATGTCTTTGAGATACTGACTGATATATTAGGGGTTTTATGAATATGTTTAATAATATTGATGATGAAATGTGATTGGCATTTCTATGATCCTTGTGACCGATGAACCCATGGAGGGTGTAGCTTTTGATGTGCAGGGCCATTCTCGACGGACATGTACCATTTGGATCGATACACATGGGGAGATGATCAGTTCGGACCTCCATGGGGCTAAAGAGCCCACTAGATGGATGTTGAGACCCCATCAGGGGGTAGAGACAGGACGGTGGTTGATCAGTGTTTTGCACCAGAGAAGAAGAGGATGTTCCATCAGAGGCACTTTGGCAGAGCTTGACCTAGGGGGATTGACCCACTTCCAGTGAAACGTTTTCCCTTGATGGCCCGGGATGTCACCTATGGGCTCATGATGTCATCTTGAGTGTGTGGCAGATTAACAGGGTAGTTGACACATGTGGCATGATGGAGAGGCCCAAAGAGGGCTAACGTTTTTCTCTTTATTGCTACATTTTTCCTAAAAAGGGGCTAGCGGCTCCCTTAGAAGGAGTGACGTCTCACTTTTTTCTCAATTAGGGTTTTAAAATGAACATTTAATGTAAAACAATATTATTTTGGTATTTTGGCCTTGTCGTCCTTTTTATGAATTTAAAGTTAAATTAGGTCATTGATACAGTATATATTGAGGGTTTTCACTCTCCTTTTAAAAATGAATCATCACTCATTCATTAGTGAGGTCTGATTTTAGCGCCCTATTGGGGTTTTGGATGAACTAAGTGATGCACACTTGTTGAAGGAAGAGATTTTTTGGCATTTATGGTGTTTCTCTTGAAGGAAGGTGTTACAACTAGGGTTTTCATGGTTATTTCTTCATGATTTGTAAGTATTTTTCTGCAAAACTTCTTGATTGAATGGTTGTAGTTTGATTTCTTGCATCTATTTATAAATATTGCTAAATCAAAACCCTAGGGGACAATCAAACAAGTAGGTCATTGTCTCATTTCTCCTGATAAAGAAGCCTTAATCCATTGAAGAGGAAAAAGAGAGCCTAACCATAGCTACACTCCTTTTTCTTTCTTCCTTATGCTAGTCATACCCTTTTGATCCAAGAAGAGTGAGACATCCCTGGCCTAGGATTACTACACCAGGGTCGTACTGTTCTAGGGTTTGTTGATAGTTCTTTCTCTAGCAACACCTCCCTCAGCAAAACCTCCTGTCTTGGTCTATTTTTTCTTGTTTTGGGCTAGTCGTTTGCCGGGAAGGAGGAGAGAGCATGAGGCCTTTCTTTTGCAACATCGGAGTGAGCCTCTCTCCCCTAGGGTTCTGCTTTTAAGGCCCTTCTCTAGTAGCACCTTGAAACTTTTCCCTCCAGTCCTTTGAAATATCTTTCCCTTCAACTCTTGCGTCCATCATTTATTGACTCCTTTAACCCTAAGGCAATGATATCCAGCCTCCAGTGTTGAAGTGAAATCAAATCCAAACACTCTCCACGACCCATCCTTCTTTCATATGAAAATAACAGGCACACCCCACAGTGACACACTTGGACGTATAAGTCCTACGTCTAACAACTCCTTCAGTTGCATTTTCAACTCCTCTAACTCTAGGGTCGACATCCGATAAGGAGTTATTTCTATATGTTCAGTCCCCGGTTTTAGGTATATGGTAAATTCGACATCCCTCTCTAGCGACATCCTAGGTAACTCCTCAGGGAATATGTTCACAAAATCCCTCACCACCGGAAGGTGTTATAGGCCTTCTGCTACTCCCTTCTCATTTAATGCAAGGATCGCATAAACATTACATCCCTTACACATGCTCTTTCATAGTTGTAAGGAAGAGATGAACCTCAGGGAAACTCCTTGGTTCTGACCTACAATCACGCGTATCTATCCTTCATCATCGACCAAGCTCAATCATTTCATCCTATAGTTGAGTATCTCCTCATGTGATTCCAACTAGTCCATACCGATCATGACGTCATAATATCCTAAGATATTGACATACAGGTTGGCCGTAGTTACAAACTCTCCCAGGTTAAGGCTACATCCAGTAACCTTCCCACCAACCTTTTGTTTGGCTCCCAAAGCCATTTCTACAAATATAAACTCATCCTGTTCGACTTCCTTTACATTAATTAATTTTAGCACTGCACTAGAAATGAAACTCTCGGTAGCACCGAGATCTGTCAAAATACAAAGGGTCTGGTCAATGATTGTACCTGGTGTCCTGAGAACAGATGAATGGTGCTCTTCGTGGCATTTATTCACTGCTGCATGAATTTGATGGGTCTTACCCAAATCTCCCATGGTGGTGGGTCTGTCTGATCCATATGCTCTATTCCTCTCCATTGGGAATTCATGCGGGTAATGTGGTTCCCCACATGTCCAACACCCTTTATTCGGTCTAGTACTCCTGGTACCCCATCGTCCTGGAACCCTGGTATGTTCTTTTGAACATGCCTAAGTTGCTGCTGATGTAGTCGACATTGTTCTGGGGATCTATAAGGAGTTCGTTGCTGAGGCACTGGTCATCGAGGTCTAGTGAAAGTGGATCCTCTCTGGAAGCCAAGATATCCTGGTGAATGTCTAGCTGGTGTCTGATGTTGTTGCACACCATATGACACCTGCCCTACTGGTCTCATTGGAGTCCTACTGTGAACCCAACTGATAAGCTCCTCTTCTGGTAAGAGGGCCTTCTGGAAAACATCATGCAAGGTTTGAGGCATCATAATCCTAAACTTTGCAGAAATAATGACATTAAGGCCAAACATGAAATTGTTGACCTTAAGTTTCTCGATATTCGGGTGTGGAGCATACCTTAGTAGCTCCATAAAATGGGCCTCATACTCAAGCACCATATGGTTTCCCTATCGCAATGCGTTGAACCCGTTGAGATGACGCTCAATAAATTCCTCAGATAGATACCTCTCTCGAAACTGTTCCTCGAACAGTTCCCATGACACATCTTCGACGACCATGTTCAATTGTGGCAGGAGCATATTCCACCAAAGAAGAGCTCTCTCATTTAGTTGAAAGACTACCATCTGGACCTTCATGTTGGAGGTGTAGTCGTGAAGTGAAAATCACATATTCATATTCTCCAACCATGCCTCGATGGATGCACCGTCCGGGGCACCAAATAAATCGGGAAATTTGACCTTCTCAAGTTCCAAGTGAAAGCTAACGGTATTTGCTAGGGTGCACGGTGGACCCTCAAGGGTACAGACACCCTCGCCTCATCTCAGTACATATGGTGAATCAAGGCCTCTGACATTCCCTAGAAGGATCTTGTCAACCCATCATCATCCCTTACGATAATCAAATCCAGCCCAAGGAATTTTTCTTCCCCTTGAGGGTTAGACTATGAGGGAACAGGAACTTCTGGAAGCATCACACCTCCTTCCACAACACCATGCTGCGAGCCTCTGTAGAGTCCTCTAATTGATATCACTGCATGGACACGTTAAAGCTTTAAATTAGTGCCAGGTCATTACTAAAGGATTTACTGCAGTGGAAAGCATGGTGATCTACAGTCGCAGGGTTGAACCCGCTTTGATACCATATGTAACAACCCTGATCGTTATGACTACATGTGATGCAAAGCAAGTGCAATTTTTATTTTTTTTGTTTTAAGAAAGAAGGCAATCATGTAAACAATTAATCAACGCAACTTGACGATGAACACAACACATGCAGATCAGGAAACAAACAACAAGGAACCAACATACGAGCACATCATGAAACTGGATGAAACATGAGATAATCAATAGACAGATGAAAATGGCTACTCGCTCGACACAAGCAAGACAAATCCTACAAGATAAAGGACAGCATCAACAAGCCCGACACAACGACTTTGAAAACCAGTAACTAGAAACCTCTATGGTGCAGAAAACCAATCACTTTAAGGCGTTACAGAACCAAGTACCAACATCAATTACAACGAACAATATGCCCACATCGGGAAGCACAACACTCTGTCCAGGCTATCATTCACATCTATCCATTAGGGCATGCAATGATCCCCTCATCAGGAATCATGTTGTCACAAGGCAATAGGCGTGACAGTAACCAAGGTGAAACACAACTTATCTAGACCAATAACCCAAGAAAAATTCAACACGCTAGGAGACTGAATTAACTGTCAAAACATGAAGACTATAACCAAGCACCCAATCGACAAGTCAACAAGACGCAAGGAAATATGACTACTATAAAAATCATACATCACCTTAAATTCCAAAGCAATCCTACATCAACATGGTTAATGGTGCAAAGGAATCTAATCCTTAACCAATCATACCTCAAATTAATTTCCTGAATCCACATAAGTCATACATTCCTTAAACAGATCCTTCTTTACCATTTATGGAATAACTACTTGTTTTTTTTTTTCACTAAAAGGTGAATTAATATACGCACTTAACATAATCAATACTAATACTTATGTAATGAAGAATGTAATGATGAATTACATGATGTTCGCATAGTAAGAAGTATATTCTCTTATATGTACTAGTTATTCCATGGTGACGCTCGACTACATCAATCTGTACATATTAAAAATAATTATTATCAAAACAAATAGTTCATTGTAACTATTTTCCAATTCCAAATATCAGATAAGTATTTTCCTAAGGTTGAATTCACTATCTTTTAAACTGAAACAAATATGAAACATGTCTTTTAAAATAATATAAAACATGTCTTTTAAAATTGAATTCGCTCTCTTTTAAACTGAAACAATTATATCATTGTCCTTTAAACAATATAATTCATTGTCTTTTAAAACTGAAACAAATACAAGTATTTTCCTAAGGATGAATTCACTATCTTTTAAACTGAAACAAATATGGAACATGTATTTTAAAACAATATAAAACATGTCTTTTAAAACTGAATTTGCTATCTTTTAAACTGAAAAAAATATAATAAAATCGATATCTATGGAACGCAGATAAAATCTATAAATTAAATTCACTATCTAACGACAAAATCATTGTCTGGCAATGGCATCGATGTCCAACCACAATGTGTTGTCTTAATGATAAATTGATGTCCAACAATCAACAACACTGTCTATTAAAGTCTATTATAAATTTAAAGGTAAAACTATTGATAAAGCTATGGACAATTCGTTGTATATGTAGAAGGTGCATTGTTTGTCATATATAAAAACATTGACAATCATTCCATTGAAAACCCAATTAAAAATTCTTGTTACCAATGTGATGAGATAGCAGGAAGGGGACGATGATAACCGTAACTAGAATGTTTTCTAAACCTGGGTGATATGGTTGTGTGAATACTGGGTGAATTCATTGTGTAAAATGCCAAGAAAAACATGGTGTGAAAGCTATGGAGTATGCCAATAAAATCGTGGTGTAAATGTTGTGGAGTTTTCCAATAAAATTGTGGTGTAAAGGATGTGTAGAATTCCAAGAAGATAGTGGTGTAAAAGTTGTGGAGTATGCCAATAAAATCATGGTGTAAGTTGTGTGGAGTTTTCCAATGAAATCGTGTGTAAAGGCTATGGAGTTTGCCAATGAAATCATGGTGTAAAAGTTGTTGAGTGTGCCAATAAAATCGTGGTGTAAGTGTTGTGGAGTTTTCCAATGAAATCGTGTGTAAAGGCTGTGGATTTTGCCAATGAAATTGTGGCATAAAGGTTGTGTAGAATGCAAAGAAGATCGTGGTGTAAAATTTGTGGACTATGCCAATAAAATTGCCCAGGGTGCTACCTTTGCTGGGAAAATAGCCAAGTAATAAGTTGTCTATAAAAAGAAAATTCGCAGAGTAAATTAAGGTCGTTATTCAAATGTGAATCAATCAAATGTGCATCAAAGCTAATCAATCATAGTGGTAAAGATAAAATCATAGTAGAATGCTAATCAAATCAATGTTGATCCAATCCATAACTAAAGAATAATAAAAATCCATAAACTGAATGTTGTGTAATTAACTATAAGGATCCTATCTAATAATGATAGTGCATTCGCATTGCACACTCCAAGTACTACCCATGCAGAAATCACACGGTTATTCAGAGATTGGAAATGCAATAAAGTGGAAACACAAAGCAAAGTCAGGGTTAAAACATGGTGTAAACGCACGATGAAATCTCAAGTAAAAAGAGAGGGTGTCGAGAATACAACTCAAGGTAAAATTCAGAGGAACTCGCTGCAAATAAATGCTAGGCAGAGGAATGATCCTACAATTATTATCCATGCACAAGAAAGCAGGGCATTTGAATCTAAGTCTTTAAACACTAGAGTGACGACCGTCAATTTGGCTCCTGGTCGACTACTCATGCACATACTAATAACTTAAAGTATCACGGAACAGAGGATAAAAACACAATGTGCATCTATATATTCTCCATGGAGAAGAAAATAATGAAATAAAAGTGCAATCAAGGAATAAAGAAAACACAGGCAGGAAATACAAGAATGCAGACAAGATTTTGATTTTGGGGCTCATTTTGGTCGCGCGCAAAGAGACAGTAACTCATAAATAAAGGATATAGTTGATAGCAAGGGTTATTACTGAATAAATCAAGTGACAAGGGGATTAAAATTACCATAGCAATGCATGTGCAAGAAATCTCATGGAAATGAAATCTTCAACCGAGTATAGAAAAATAAACATGTGTAAATTAAATTTCATTTCAAGTAACAAATTTAACATGCGTACCTTAGCCAAATGTGAATGCTCTAAAGTCATTGTCTCGCCCGTGCTCCATCCAGCTCCCACTTTTCAACCGATGTGACCTCATCGGTACCTCCCAGACAATGCTAGGGGTACTCTTCTTCCCCCTAAGCCCGCCGAGCCGCAAAGGGTCCACGCACACAATACCGGAGAATGATAGAAGTTAGCACACCTCACAAGGTTGAGATACCACTCGTTACCTGAACTGGGTATCCCAAATCCCACAAGAGAAAGTTCAGTCAAGATGAAATTTCAGCAGCGTAATGTTACAGAATCCAAATGATGATCCATACTCCTCCTCCGCCATCTCTTTTACAGAGTTTCTTAGTCATTAGTTTCGCAAAATTCTCATTAGATTCATTTTTCATTTATTTAATTAGAAAAAACCTCCCCCGTACACATGTCGTACGATCCCCTAATTGCACCAGAAAATCAATTTTATTAATTAATTAATTGTACCTATTTCCCTCACTCACCTAAAGAGTTCCTAAAAATGCTCCTCGGTGTCCCAAATTTCCCTTACAAATCTTAAATGGCTTACGCCTTACTTAAATCCTAGTTGAGTGCATAAACAGAAAGTTCCAAAGGAAATATTCCTTACTAAGTTAGACATTCATCTTTTTCCTTAAGTTTCCCCTTTTCTTTAAGTTTCCCTTTTTCTTTAAGTTTCCTTTTTCTTTTAAGTTTCCCCCTTTTTCCTTTTCAACTAAAAATCAATTTAGCAAGTGTAGATAGAAACAACAATTTACCATTTTTCCTTTTTAACTAAAAATTAATTTAGCAAGTGTAGATAAAAACAACCATCAGCCTCTTTTCTTTTTAACTAAAATTTAAATTAGCAAATGTAGATAAAAACAACCATTACCCCCTTTTTAAACTTTAATCCTCCAAAATAAAAAAGTAAAAAATTACGTTAATAAATAAGTTTGAATTTCTTTTACCCCTTCCTGTTATATGTCTAATTATTTTTGTTCAGAGGTTCTTCTTAGACATAGGTTTTAAATTCACTAGTTTGGGCGGCATTTTTAAGGGAAATTTTGTTTTCAAACTTTACTTATCATATCGTTCATTTTAAGGCTGACCAGGTCCTAAGGAGGCATAGTTTTCTAGGCACTTGTTTATTTATTTACTATTTAAAATTGCGATGTGCCCTTCAGGATGCACTACGTGCTCCAAGGGTGCCACTCGTCTCTTTCTGTTTTCTTTGCACGACATGCCCTTCAAGACACATTACGTGCTCCTAGGGTGCCACTCACCTTTTTCCATTTTCTTTGAGTGACGTGCCCTTGAAGACGCACTACGTGCTCCAATGGTGCACCCGCCTCTTGATTGAATTTGGTAGATGTCAAATCCATGGAGTCAATACTCCACTAGGTGATCTTGTGGGAGACTAAGGGCCTCTAAGGAATAAGACCCATGCCTTATTGCGTGCCCCTTAGAATAATCGTGAGCGACTATCATAGTCTTCCCTCACGGCATCGTGGGTCTTCTCGAACTAGGTAATCATCAACCTATAGTTCGAGCCATGGCAGGAGTGCTAGCAGGTTGTGGCAGGGCTGCTGCCACACCTCTCCAAATGTGAGTCTGGTCGGCAAGCTATCATTAGCATGCATCATCAATGAATCATGTGTCTCATCAACAACATTCAAACCTAACAGAACACTACCTGACTCGATCCAGAGTCCAAGGGGTTTCATCGATGCCTCTGCATCCTCAATGTCCAAAGTCCTACACACTCAAGAGAGCCCAGTCAATAGCACTTGTATATGTAAATATAACAAAATAACATATCATTGAATCCACAATATCTCATAATCATAATCAAAACAACCAATAGTATAATAACCTGGATCATTTGCACACAAGTGTCATCAAAGAATAATTTTGCTCAGTGCGTACAAGAGCAGGATGTTACATTAAGGATGAATTTAAACCCTGTCAGGTCCTTTTTAAATGCTGACAGAATTCAAAACTAGACTTGAAAATTACCTACTGAACCAGATCACAGCATGAGTTTACACAATATCAATGCATGGGTTCCTTGCAGGTTCACCCATCGATCGTTCACAGATCAACGGTTTACAGTGATTGCGAAACCCCAATGTGCTCGCTCTTTATTGGAGAGTTCAATCTCCATAATCTGAAAAGTGCTCACCCGACTCTTTAATCATGGTCATTGATCGTCCATCCCGACAAGATAAACAATGTTGGTTGATTGAAGACTGTGAACTAACATGTCAATTAATTTCTTCTTCATGTTCCACAATGATTCCTAGCCATCGATCTAATCAAACGAATAGTGTTTGATCCATTAAATCCAGTGGATATTTAAGTTGATCTGATGACTAAGATCAGTTTTACCTCCGATGGATGGCTCACATTCATTTCCTCTGTTAGGTTCTTGATTAACCTGATTTGATGATGGTTTTTTCTTACTGACTCATACCCTACTTGGGTATCCATGGCATACAAATGCCACTCACAATTATTTGCATATCTTTATGACGCTGAAATTTTTTCAGAAGGGATTCTTACCAAATTCCTTCATGCATTATTCCACATAGGTATGGACATTTTATCCCTGCTCTGGTTTCTAGCTAATGTCGTAGACATTAATAAAACTTAGGAAATCAATCCACAGACCTACAAAAATTGTTAGATCTATAGATATACGGTGGAGATCGATTTAATATTACAATGTAACATTAAATTCCCAAAACAATAGTTGTATTTTAATTGTATAACAGGTGCATTTTATAAAATTTTGGGTCCACCAAAGGTCGGGTCCACCACTGTGCTTTATAATATCCATAATGAACACGGGTCGTCCAATCTACGATTGGATCCTGTTAGCACCCTGTAAATTTTGTTCGACTGAAATAGAAAAACGACAAGGGTAACTATTTCAACCATCTTTAGAGCTGAGGCACTAGCCCAATCAACTTAGAGAGGGCTCTCTCATGTCACTGGATATATCTACATAATTTGCTGGCTAGATTTGGTTTGTTTTGGGGGGTTTTGAATAAAATAATTGGAGAAATGAAAATGATGTTTGGGCCATGGAGTCTGAAATGGATGATGCATTGTTGGAACATGACAACTATTCAGAGAAAAAGGATAAATGAGGTAGTGAGTCTGAGTTTATATTTGAAAATTATAATGGCATCAGAAGAAAAAGAAACATAGAACTATATCAAAGCATTATTGCAATGAATTCTGACTCAGTTAAGAAGAGATAAACATGGTCTAAATTGCTAAGACGAGAGCATCAAATGATGAATTATGGGCCTCTAGTTCTCCAATATAAATGGACGAAAATGGAAAATGAAATATAGGATAACAAGAATCACATACTATGAAGGGAAACAAGACTCATAACACCACCAATTAGAATCTTTTCATAAATAGTCCAAAATCCCCCTTTGCATTTATATATTCATTCTAGCTCCAAAAGTTGCAAAGGTCTTGCTGCACAGAGGGTAGGCTCCTCCTTTATCCATGCCTTATATATCCCTTGGGTAATATATATAGAGAGAAGGTTTCTTCATGGAATAAAAAACATTTATACTTCTCATCGTTCTAGGATTAGAGACCAGTGACAAACAAGAAATGATTTATAATAACCATTACCCTATTTTAGAGGAATTGTTAGGGGCAGGTTCATCATATCTGGGTGCCAACTATCCAAAAATTGCTAGGAGATACTTATCTCCACTTGAGAGTTCATTTTATCTTAGTGATCTCCTCTTTTAGAGTATCCAACCAGACCAGTTGATTCTCTCCAACACTTTTAGCCGTTTCAGCTATGATCTCTTTCTTTTGTTGCTTGGTCTGTTTCTTCTTTACAACTCGTTTGTTGATAATTAGATCCTTCATGATGGGATTTAGATTGAATTCCAATCCTGAGTTTGTAGCAGGTTCTATGTGGAATTTAGTTTCCAGTATACGCACAATTTCCCTTTCCTTTCTGCTCGTAGGTAAATATGCCACGTTTCTCGAATGACCAGTTTCGTCGGGTATATCTTGGTCCATGTATCCCAATTTCGTAGACATTGAAACGTTCTTGCAGAAATCATAGAGTTGAGCGAATTTGAGATTACTTCACTTATGGATAAAATTATGCCTTCATACTTGAGTAATTATAGAGTTTCAATCATGAATTGTTGACAGACTCACTTACCGGTACATTGATTTACCATGCTTTGCCAATCCATTTCAAATGATTAGCCTTTGAGTTCGTTATATGGCGGCGTTCACCTAACATTATACAGTTTTGAAGTACCGAACGAGTGAGATGGGGAGATTTTGACCAGACACCATTAGTACCTCATGAGTGTTTGATGTGACACATAGGAACATGTGACATCGGGGTTTTGGCGAAAGTGGTTTCAAGAAACCCACCTTTTTCCCTGATGTATCTCTGGAGGCGAAGCACACCCATCTTAAAAACCACAATGGTTTCCCCAGTTCACCTCTATATGGTTAAGTCTCATGCAAGTCTACCACCCGATACGGGCTCCAACCGTTGATCTGGGTCATTTTGTAATCGACGGTCTGTCAAGTTACACCTTTTGTGCCTCCGCTACATTTGTCCATACGCCGCTAGATATATCCTGGTCCTCTAAATTCTCAATTCTCCAAACTATCAATCTTTTCTGCGATGGTGCAACTTTTCTTAAATTCTTGAGACTTGGATCTTGTCTGAAAATTGTTACAGTGATAACATAGGCTCCAGCAGGGGATGCTATCCTCCTTATGAGGTATCAAATAACTTGTATACCCGGTGCCTGATCTATTGGGTTGACTCCAAAATGTGTTCATGTACCCTGCTCCTACCATATCACTAGCGTCCGCTGAAGTCTAAACTTTGTATGCTGCTCTCAACTGGATATTGAACATATTGCTGAAACTGATTGTACACAATACTGGAAATATAAACTGAAAAATGCTTGTCCAACAAGCTTATTTGCACACTCCTATCTACTCTAACTACTGAAACGAACTAGAAATCAAGTGAAATCGAAATACCAATGCAACCATGTGAGCATTTTATCCACCGTCTATTTTCCTTGCACAATCTTGCTCCAAATTCTACTGACTGATAATTCATTCAAAACTTCATCCATAATTCTCAAAAAATAAAAAAACATTTGTACTATTTATTTCTTCTAATAGGATTGCAAATGGATCTTCTAAAATATGCATAAAACAACCATCATGTTTTACACCTTCCATTTTATTTTTATTTTTAGGTGATTTGACTCGTTGACTTCTAAAAAACTGACAGAGTCATGGAGAAGGTAGTAGGGATTTCCTGAGTCATAAAGTGACCATGGCTGAAGAACATCATCTGATGTGAAAAGATTTGGTGCAGACATTGATTCGTTGTAATCCACTGTTGTTGGCAGATTCTGATCATAAATCTTTCCCATATGATGTGTCTCAAGATCCCGCATCATATTAAAGAATGACTCCTTTTTAGGAATCAAAATAGAAGGGTGAGATTCTTCTACTAGGGTTTCCCTGCTATTTGGTGTTTTCATATGCGAAATTTCAAAACCTTCGTTCATATCTAGACTGTTCAGAAATAGGATCACTACATCATTTTCAAGGGAAGACATGCAACTTTGAAATACCTTGTATTGTGGGTAATATTGTTGAACATCTGCATTAGTTCAAGGAGAAAGGAAAAGACCTTTGATAAAAATTTCTTGATCGCCTTCCTCTTTAATCTGATGGTTAAGCTCTAATTGAAATTCTGAATTGAAAAACCATTCTAAGTAATGATCATGCAATGAATGTGAGAGTAGGTGTTCTTTAACGATAACAACCTTTTCATGTAAAACAATGCTAGTGTGAATATAGTCAGAAGTCCTTATTTTTTCTGAAATTTCATAATTTTCTCTTAACCATTCAAAGGAAGAAAAACATAAGGGGAGAGAGTTTTTATCTGTAATCTCGATGCTTTCTTCGATTTCGACTTCATGCTTGAATATTTTCTGATTTGAAACACCATCTTGTTTCAACAGTTCAAATGAGGAAAAACATAATGGAAAGGCTTTATTTCCTGACTTACAACCTTCTTCATTCTCCTCAGTATCATCATAGGTACATTTTTCCATCTCTTTGGGTTTTTGGACATGCTCACCTTTAGCTTTTTCTTCGACCAATGACTGTATTTCTGAATCTATAAGGTTTTCTTCAGAACAAATAATAGGGTCATCAAGAGTCTAAGAAGAGTGTTCCAATATATTGTCAATCTGTTTTGTAGGTTCGGTGTGATTTTGCATCAGCACAAATTTTCTTGCCTAAACAATAATCTGAGAATTCTCTTTCAACAATTTGAATGCAGTGAAGAATAAAGGGAGAGAATTTTCTTCAGTTGATCTAATATTTTTCTCCTCATTATACCGCTGAAGAAGAAAGTATTTAATATCATGATCATCCTTGTATTTGTCATATATAGGAAAATCAACATCATATGCAACGTTGTCTAATAAGAGTTCAGACTTTGAACATTAATCTGTTCTTCGACAAACTGGTTTGCAAACTCATGCTCTTGACTGTCTACAAAATGACCAACTCCCTGTTTATCAGGAGATGGCTCAGAAGCTAGAACAACACCTTTTCTTTTGACAAGTGGAAAATAATTTTTAGCATGATCATAAGGGTTCGAGACTTCAAGAGGGCCCATGATATCGTCAATTATATGCTTGATATTCCAATCAACTATTTCCTGTTCATATTCACTTTCATGTTCTTTAGCATATAAATCCTCATTTTGGATCTGCTTACATGCTTGGATGTTGTGTTGAATATCCTAGGCATCATCAAACATTTGTTGTAAGGACTTGGGTCTTCTTTCCATCAGGAGGAAAGACAAATCTGGATGAAGAGTTGTTGTATAATGGAACATAGCAGCTTCTTCGGTGGG
>JASDQU010263508.1:0-11418 GCA_032191745.1 Picea mariana | reverse complement strand
TAGTTCCAACTTGGCTTCTATTTCTGAATATGGTTGAAAATTGTAATCTTCATAGTCCAACTTAATATTTTAGGTAAATTCTATTTTTGAATATATAAATATATTTAATGTCTACAATCAAACTAGTGCTAAGTTTCATTGTATGTATTTGAGCATTGCAAGATTAGGGGTTATCTCATTTAGAAGTATTAGAGGCATTGACGGTTAGGGGTGGTTATCCTCTGATAGGGATGAGAATACATTTTTAGTAGTAAGTTGAACTTGGTGTGCAGATTACTATGGCCGATAACCATATTTAGCAACTAGTTTTTCAGCTATTTTTGGGCTCCACTTGGCTCTTGTTCTTGGGGGATCTCGGGATGGCGGCACTAGATTTGGCGGATTGCTATTTACAACAGCTGATTTTGTGACTGATGTCATTTTCTTGGACAATCTTCTTGGGGGGTCCACGTTTTCGGTAAAACTAGTATCATCTCCAGGTTTGTCTGAGTGGTATGATGACATCCTTTATTTTAGCTTTAATAACTATTGATTTGGTTGAGATCTGGAGGCAGAGACCCACGGTAAGTGAAATGACTGTTAGTTCAGAGATGACAGTTTTTAGATAAGGTGGCATTTTTCTAGGTATGGCACATGAGATCAACGCCTTGATGGGCACTTCAGACGAGGAGGATTGGGACCGAGAGGGTCTCTTCAACACTATGGACGAACTGTGAAAACTTAAGACTGATAAGAGGCAGTTATTAGACTCTTTTTTACCCTCAATAAAATAGTTCCCAGAGTTAATACCAAAATGTTGTCCAAAGGTTACACATTTGGGACTAGTTGGTAACAATAATGAGGCGGCTCTGAAACAGGTAGACGCTGGCTCGAACGTTAAACATCACCATTCGCTAGAAGGTGTGGGGTTTGACACTGGTCTTCCGAAGCTTGATAATAGTAACAAAAGGGTGAATATTTGGTCTTCGATAGAACCTTTCCCGATGAGCTCTCTGCGAGGGACGGAGAGTCGTAAGGATTCCCGTCATAGAAAATCAGCAAGAGCTTGGAAGCCCAAGAAGGCATGTCGTCGCCTTGTCATAGGGATGGATGTGGGTCTAGAAGAGACATGCCATGTCTCACTTTGTGCATTAGTGGGTATATTTTCTTACAAATATAAGTGTAGCCTCCCCTTTTCAGAGTGGATGAAGGAGGTTTGGTATCCTCTTATAGGATATGTGCCGACTTATCTGACTCTTCCTTGCGGCTGGTTTGGACTTTTATTTAAGATTCCAGAGGATGTAGAGATTATCATAAATAGTTTTTGGGATTACAAAGGGGGAAGTCTAATGCTGAAACATTGGCGAACTGGTTTCGACCCAACAACTGAGTACTTCAGCTTTAGGCATGTTTGGGTTCTACTACCAGGTTTTCCATTAAACCTATGGAACATAACCGCTCTGACGGATATAAGCAACCTTCTGGGCTATTTCTTGAAGATTGACGAGGCTTGTCTAGTCTCGTTAAATAAGCGCATGGCACATGTTTTAGTAGAAGTGGACCTACACGCTGACTTGATGGACACTATTGAACTAGAATGGTGAGGGAATGTTATGGTGCAACGATTAGATTATATTGGTCTAACTTTCCGTTGCACATCTTGTAGACGAACGTGTCACTTAATAAAATATTGCCAAGTCAAGAGTGGGATTTCTGATGTGGAGAAGAATCTGGATTTTGGTTCAAAGGATATGCCTTACATTGAGGAAGAACAGGAGGAGTTGGGAGTGATGGGTGGATTTGAGGACATGTGCACAGAAGATAAACTGGAAGGCAAATCAAACTCCCTATTAGGTAAGCTGAACTCCTACTGTCCAATTTTATTTTCTAAGCTCTCGTTGTGGGAACGAGACTATTTGGTGAAATCAACCATGTTACACAGTGATTCGCGGGGTATCACTGAGAATATGGAGAATGTGGTGGATAAGGTGTCTCATAATTTTGGTGAAGTCAGGACCCCCATGCCGCAGACTTATATTGCATCTGATGTTTGTGCTCCATTTACATCTCTGGTTCCTCCCACCCTGGATTTGAATACATGGTCCATTTCTCTTGCTTTATTCCCCATTTTGGAAACGCCATTGGTTTCGGTGCCTCCTAATACTCTCCTCACTACGGAACTGACTTTGGATTCGGTGGTTGATACCCTCATTCCGTCTTTGAGTGAGATGACTCACCCCATACCTTTACAGACCTATTGGGGATCATAAATTTTTGTAAATCTGGATTGTGAGATAAGGCGTGAACTGAACTCTAGGAGGAAGGACCAGGGGAGAAAACTAGCATGGTCGAGGGGTCTAGGTTCAAAAGTATCTCCTATCAAAACTAGAAGTGATCGAAAGAAACAAGAGATTCTTCTATCAACTTTTGAACAACCTTCTACTTCATCTCGAGATTTGGGGGTGCTTAGAGGCATGAAAGCCCTAGCCAGGGCTAAATCATGATCCTCCTCACCCTGAATATCAGAGGGGTGGGATCCCCCCCTAAAACTGCCCTCTATGCACATGTTGCTATCCTCTATAAAACCAAATGTAATTTTTCTACAGGAGACCCTTGTTGATGAAGAAAAGGCCAGGAATTTTATGTTGTCTTTATGTCCTACCTGGATGTTTAGTGCAATGAGTTTTGTGGGGAAGTCGGGAGGACTTCTAGTGGCATGGAATCCGAACATTCTTGATATATTACCTTTTCTGTGTGCAGGTGGTATTTTATTGACAGGTGTTCATATACCGGATAAAAGAAGGATAAGCTTGATTAATGTTTATGGATCGTGTTCTGGTTGTAGAAATTTTGGGAGCTTCTGGAAGCAAAGGGACTGCTGGACCAGAGTAATCTTATACTTGTGGGTGATTTAAAATTTTCTACGGGCGTAGATGAAATTTGGGGGGAGTTGGCCTTGATTGATCTACAGATGACTTTTTTCAGAGATCTTTTTACTAATCATCATTTAGTGGATGTTAAGCCTTCCGAGGTAGTGCCGACTTGGCGCAATGGTAGATTTGGGGTGGATGGCATACAAAAAATATTGGGCAAAGTTTATGCATTAGCAACACTACTTAATGAATCTACCTTTTTTAGATCATGGGTGGAGCTCCCATTTATATCTAATCATGCCTCACTGATTTTTCAGCTGGATTATGGCATTAAGTCTATTTCCTTTCCTTTTAAGTTTAATCCAGTGTTGTTGAACGATGAGTCCTTTGATAAACTTATCCGGGAAGAGTGGAGCACTCTGTAGGATTCATTGGGAGAAGGAGTGCAGTTAAGATTGGTGGGGAATATTCATAGACTAAAACTAAGAGTAAAGAAGTGGTTGTGGTTAAAAAAAATGATCTTCAGATACTTGAAAAGATCAAGGAAGAGATTGTCTCTCTCACAAAAGAGAGTCTATAACATCACTCTATTACAGAACCTAATCCACACTTGTTAGCACTTGAGATAGAAGGGAAAATAATGCTACAGGCTAAGGAGGAATTATGGCATCAAAAGAGTAGGGAAACTTGGATTCTTTCGGGGGACAAGAACACCAAATAATTCCATCGGTTTGCCAGTTTTAGGAGGAATAAAAAATATCTTTGGGAAGTTAAGAATGAGACAACACAAGTTCATACATGGCAAGAGGCTATAAAGACAGAAGCATTGAGTCACTTTAGCTCCTTTTATAAAGAAACAAATAATTCGATAGTGGATCAAATAGCTTTGGTTTGCCTATATCCAAGATTGACCACAGAGGAGGAGGTTCAATTATTAGAAAACCCATGCATGAAGGAAGAAGTCTTAGAGGTACTGAGGGGTTTCACCAAAGACAAGAGTCCTAGTCCTGACGGGTGGACAATGGAGTTCTTCCTGCACTTTTTTGATTTGATTGCTGGGGACTTAGTGGAGGCTGTGGAAGATTCATGTTTATCTGGTATGGTGAATAGATCCATAAATTTGACTTTTATAGCACTTATCCCAAGGTTAATGGGTCAGATTCCTTTGGTGAATTTTCACTGATCTCTCTATGCAACCTCTGCTATAAGATTATAACAAATATTATTGCCAAGCGCATCGGACCTATCTTGTCACGCACTATCTCTGAGGAACAATTTGGTTTTTTAAAAGGTAGGCAAATTATTGATGCTATAGGAACAATGCATGAGTGTATTCATAACATCAGGGAGAAAAAGTTGCAATCTATGATCCTCAAGATTGATTTAAAGAAAGATTATGATTGCATAAGCTGGGATTACCTTAGATTAGTTCTTTTACAATGTGGTTTCGGGCTGCAGATGACCAAGTGGATTATGGGCTGTATTACCACAACTACCTATGCAATCCTTATAAATGGCGAACCAACTGACTTCTTTAATAGTGACAGAGGTCTAAGACAAGGGTGTTCGCTGTCACCTTTGCTCTTTATTTTAGTTAGGAAGGCCTGATCTTAGCTATTAAAAAAAGTCAAGGCGAAGGATTGGTGACATGTATCAAGGTTATTAGACTCATTCGGATCATACTCCTCCTTTTTGCTGATGATATTCTCATTATGACCAAAGCATCTGTCATAGAATTTTTGGAGATTAAAAAACTTTTGGATATTTTCTACAGTGCAACTGGAGTGTTGTTAAATACACATAAAACTTCCTTCTATAAGTTCGGTGTGCAACAATTAGTTTTGGATTTCATAAAAACAATTTTTACTTATAGTATTAATTATCTTGCTAATGGTTTTAAATATCCTGGTTATATTTTGAAAGTTGATAGGTTTAAAGCAGAGGATTGGAACTAGATGTTAATGAAATATGAAAATAGAATCAATCATTGGTGTAACAGATGGTTGACTTTGAGAGGTCAACTTGTTCTTGCCAAGGCTGTCTTAGAAAGCCAACCGGTTTATTGACTGGCATTGGAAAATATACCTTCTTCGGTTCTCCATAGAATTCGTCAGGTCATCTACAACTTTATATGGAATGGGAAAATAAAAAGAAAGGGCTTCCATTTGTGTAGTTGAAAACTTATAGCTCGCCCAAAGAAGTATGGGGGATGGAAGCTGAGGAAATTATTTAGTTTCAGTCGTGCCATGGAAATGAACACCCTTTGGCGGGATATAATCGTGGATGGTCTTTGGCACCGAGTTATAAACGCGAAATATCTTCCCTCTGTCTCAGTAGAGCATTGGCTTTAGACAGTCCCGGTCATTGGAACCTTAGAATCCTAGACATGGAAATATCTACAAAAATCGTTACACATCTTGTTGCATTAGCTCACTTGGTATCCGAGTTTGAGTTCCTCGATAGTTATTGGAAAACATCAGATTCTAGGGTTGGGGGATGCGGTTATTTTGTTAGAAGACTTGATAGAGGTACTAAATCAGTGAGGCATATATTTTTTATATCAGGCTTGCAGAGCTCCTCGCCAGGGTTTGATCGGGCTCAATTGGATCACTAGTGTTGATTTGGAATTAGGAGGGGCACTTGCAGTCGAATGGCAAGTATTTCGAAGTGCACTCATTAGCAGTGGAATCCAATTACTGCGGAAGCCAGATGAATTGAAATGGTTAGGAGGTGATTTCTTGGGTATGATCACAGTTAAAAATGCCTATGAGGCTATTGAAAAAAATAAACATGTCTATTTGATTGGTGGGTGGAGAAAAACACTCTGGTCCCGGGACTGCCCTTTAAAAATAAAACTGTTTACTTGGCTGGTGGTGGAAAAAAAAATTCTATCGTGGGATAACCTTCAACGAAGAGGATTTGAGGGCCCGAGATTCTGTTCTTTGTGCAAAAAGGACTCATAAACTACTTTCCATTTTTTTGTTGGATGTCCATTTACAAGTGCAGTTTGGGAAAGAACAAAATTTTCCTTAAATATTTTAGAATAGTGGTCTAGCAACTCCATACTTGAGTGTTTTAAAAACTGGAAATTACTAAACTCAAGATTTTCCTCCCTTCCAGATTACATTTGTTGGAACATTTGGTTAGAAAGGAATCACACAATTTTTGAGGAAGGGTCGCGATATATCCATAAGGTGGCCTACTTATCTATTTCTGTCACTGGATAATTTAAGCCTCCTACAAAAATAAAGAAGTCGAGGAGGTTGCCAATGAGGCCTGTGGTAAGGGCCATTTCTGGATGGTTTGATGGGGTAGCTGTGGCAACATGTCTTAATAGTGGAGCATGAGGGGTTATCCGGATCAACTAGAACATAATTTTTAAATGGTATTTTCATTGCGGTCCGGGGACAAACACCAAAGCAGAGTTGCTTGGAGCATGGGCACTTCTCACACTTGATATCTGGCTTGATATTTCAAAGCTTTTCGTTCAGGGCGACTGAAATATTGTCATTGACTAACTGCGAAGCAAGGGTCGCCTACAGGTGATTACTTTGGAGTGTTGGAAGGAAAGAATTATTGATCTTATAAAACTTTTCCAAACTATTTCCTTTCAACGTGTGTTCCAAGAAGAAAATACATCTGTAGATAGACTGTTTAAGCACGCGCTACTACAACCTCCTGGGAAAATTGGATATTTTCAATGTGTTGGGGATCATGAAGGCCCTCATATGTTCTTAGAACTATTCTAATCTGTGTAGTATGTTTTTGGGAGTCTGTATGGTAGACATTTTGGTGACGTGGGGAGTACCTCGGGTTTACAAGTAGTCTTGTATTGGAAATCCAAGATAATATGGGATTTGTTGGAATTTTTCTTGCTGGTTGGATGTATTTTTAGTTCTAGTCTTTCTCTTCTCGGATGTATTAGGGACCTCTCGGATGATGATACATTGTAATGAACAGTTTATATTTTCAATATGAATATAAAGTGAATTTTTTTGTGGAAAAAAAATGTCATTCTCTAATCTAGGAGGATTTCGATGGCCACCCACCTTGTCCAATTGGCTCAAAACAATTTTTTGGCAACTTACTATTTTTAGCAGTTTTTTGGTTCCTGAACTTCCAGGGCCATTTTGAGGGCCTAAACGATGTTTTGTTTCGCGACCAGGCACCTCAACAATAAGAAAAGACTCTCATTGAGCCCCCTAAATGAAGCTCCTCGTCAATACCTTTCCAACGAGCTATTGTGTGCCCTAAACGAATATCATATGCAAAAGTTACAACTTGAGAAGTTGATGTACTAACTTACCCCAACGAGGCCCACATGACTTTTGGTGCTTTATCTCTTAGGGTTAGGTTTTTGGATGTATAGGGTTTTGGAATTCATGTTTATTGTAAAAAGGACTTCAGAGCCTCATTGTACTCATCTTCTTGCGAATGAGTGTAGCCATCACATCTCTTCTCAGAGATAAGCTGCCACCATTCTAGTAAGCTTGTTTTCAGTTTGTATTTTACAGTTTTCAACACATTTCTTATTTAATAGAAGTCAAGTTTTATTGTATCTCTGTTGTTTTTCACTGTGTCTCTATGTTAATATTATAAATATGTGGTTTCATTTCGATCTGCTCATAAATCCATATCAGTGGTATCAGAGCGGTCTGCTCCTTGTCATTTTTTTAATGCATGTCCCCGACGCAGTCATGGTACAGAGAGTTGGGTCTTGAGCTTGTTTCTCTTGAGGAAAACTGCTCTCACACACCCAAGACTTGGGTAGAACACTTGCAACATATTCAATAGTTTCTGCACACTCTATGACAACACAAGCTATATGCCAACTTGGAAAAATGGTCCTTCGGCATGGACAAGGTCTAATTCCTGGGCTACATTGTTGATGTGCATGGTGTGCATGTTGATCCAGCCAAGATCCAAGTCATCCGTGACTGGCTATCCCCAACCACGTTCACTGAGATTCGAAGCTTCTTTGGCCTTGTCAATTTCTATCGAAGGTTCATGTCGGGATTCTCCCATATTACATGGGCTCTTATCCAAATAACCAGAGGTGGTGGCAAGGAAAAAATTGTGTGGGGTTTGTCCCAACAGAAATCATTCGATGATTTGAAGCAACACTTATGCTCCGCCCTAGTGATTTCATTACCTGACCTGCAACAACCTTTTGAGATCGAGACATATGATTTAGACTATGTTGTGGGTGTAGTCATCACTCAGCATGACCACCCTGTGGCCTATCATTGTGAGAAACTATCAGATGTCGTCCATAAGTACCCTACTTACGATAAAAAAATATACTCCATTGTGCAAGCCTGCCGCCAGTGGAGGCATTATATTCTCGGAAGGAGACAATCATCCAGACTGATCATAATCTGCTACAGTTCATGCAAACACAAGGTAAATTGAAAAATGAACCCCATAAGTAGTGGTCCACATATTTGCAGCAGTTCCAACTCAACATCAAGTATAAAATAGGAAGTACCAACCGAGTCATTGATTTCCTCAGCTGACCTCCAGTCGTGACACTCACCACAGTGCTTGATTCTTGTGGCCACGAGACCTCTGAATGGCCCCACCTCTATGAGACAGATCCTGTCTTCACCAAAACCTACTAGATGTTGGGCGTAAACACAGCTGTCACTAATTTCCATCTTTAGGACAAGTTGATATGTCATATGGTCCATCTATGCATTCCATCAAGAGAGCGAGCGAAGTTGATTTGGGTATCCCACTATAGCTGGGTGGCAAGACACTTCAGCGTGGAAAAGATAGTGGCAGTGTAGCAATGACATTTCTACTGGACAAAAATTCGACAGGATGTCAACAAGTATATCTGGTCCTACACTGCCTGTGCTATTGCCAAACCGAACATTAAGCAACAAGGCCTGTACAGTCCTTTGCCTACTCCTCACAGGCCCTGGGAATCCATCGTAATGGACTACATGTTGGGCCTTTCGTCCACCAAGCAGAGAAATGACTGTGTTTTTTTGGTTGTTGATCGCTTTTCCAAGATGGAAATTCTGGCCACCTACAAGAAGAGCATCACAACGAAGGCCACTGCAAAGCTCTAATTTGAACGAGTGTGGGTACACTTTGGGATCCCATAAACCATTATCTTAGATTAGGACAGTCGATTCCTCAACACATTCTGGTCGAGTCTCTAGTCACTATTGGACACCAAGATCACCAAGTCCACTGCCTTCCACCCCTAGATGGATGGCCAAACCGAGGTCGTCAATCGAATGATCGTGCAGATCATGCGCATGTACAATTCCATGCACCCCCGCACGTAAGATGAGAGTCTTCCCTGAGGTTCAACACAACTACAATAGATCCATACATAGCTCAACTGACCACAACCCTTTTCGATGGGGTTGGGATTTTAACCATTGGGTCCGATGGATGTTGCACTACCCCTTGCGACCACCCAGGAAAACTCATCGCATGCTCCAACTGGAGTTGAAAAAGCCACCCGGTTCATTGAGCGGATCTAGCACATCCTCCAAAAAGTTTGGGATATTTTACAGAAGTCCAATGCCAAGTACAAGAAACACCATGATCAACACCGAGTGCCACACTAGTTTCAGGTTGGAAACAAAGTTTGGTTGCACTTGTAGAAAGAACGCCTTACAAGGCCTCATCAAAAGCTTAGTCCACTCTGTTATGGACCCTACACCATCACCAAGGCTACGAGTGAGAATTATTTTGAGCTCAACCTTCCCCGATTTCTCGGCTTGCACCCAGTATTCAATGTGGACCTCCTTCGACCTTATTTTCCACCATTATTGGACACCTCAGAGATAGCAGAACAATTGACACCAACAAAGCTCAACCCTGACTGCATGGAACATGCATCCACTGATTAGATCATGGACACATAAGTCAAGGGAACTCTCCAACAGAGTATCCATCTTTATCAAGTTGTCAAAGCAGGGCAGCTCCTGCACTAAGGCAACTATCTCACCCGGGGCCAAATTCAACATAAATTTCCTCATCTGATGGGGGCGCTCAATGAAATGGAGACCATTGCTTCCTAATGGGGGAGGAATTATCTAGGAGGATATCAGTGGCCACCCACCTTGTCTAACTGGCTCAAAACATATTTTTGGCAACTTACTATTTTTAGCAGTTTTTTGGTTCCTAAACTTTCGGGGCCATTTTGAAGGCCTAAACGATGTTTTTTCACGATCAATAACCTCAATCAATGCTAAGGAATCTTATTGGGCCCCCTAAATGAATCTCGTCATCAATACCTTTCCAATGAGCTATCGTGCGCCCTAAACGAAGATCGTATGCAAAAGTTACAACTCCAGGAAGTTGATGTACTAACTTACCCCAACGGGGCCCACATGACTTTTGGCGCTTCATGTTCTAGGGTTAGGTTTTTGTATGTATATGGTTTTGGAATTCATGTTTATTGTAAAAAGGCCTTCATAGCCTCATTGTACTCATCATCTTGCGAGTGAGCGTAGCTGTCACATCTCTTCTCAGAGATAAGCTGCCACCATTCTATCAAGCTTGTTTTCAGTCTGCATTTTACAGTTTTCAACATATTTCTTATTTAATAGAAGTCAAGTTTTAATGTATCTCTGTGTTAATATTATAAATCTGTGATTTCATTTCGTTCTTCTCATAAATCTGGATCACTCTCATAGTAGCAAGATTAAGTCATATTATCCTTTGGTATATAGAAATCGACATAGAATTTGAAATTTGGTGAAAATTTGGAAATTGACATAGAATTTGAAATTTGGTGAAGATTCCACATAGTGAGGATACTATAATACTATGTGTTGAAATATATTTAATTCATCCAGATTATTTTGAGAACAACGTGAAGATAGAAATATAGCAGAGATATAACAAGGAAATACACAAAGATATTGCAAGAAACACAGAAATATAATGAAACCCAACTTCCATTAATGAATAAGAGAGAAAAACATTGTAGAACACAAACTGGCAGAATGGGGTATCTTGTCTCTAAAAAAGAAAGAGATGTTGGCTATGCTTCATTCGCAAAAAGATTTACATCACACTCCATTGCATTCTTAAAGGGACTCCTTTACCTCAATTATATATAAGAAAGTAAGAGGAGAACAATTCCCATGATGCATGTGGGATAAATTAGTCTAAGTTTATAAAATTCCATAGGGATGTAAAACACTAGGACTTCCCGGGTGATCACCCATCCCAATACTAATCTATCCTGAGCACGCTTAACTATGGAGTTCTAATGGGATCCAATGCATTAACACTATGTTGTAAGCATGCACATAAGACCACTAAGAAATCATTATATGATGTCTGTAATTAACAAATGAAGATGGCATTACATTCTATTTCCCATCAAAAGGGTGAATATCATGGTTTATCAAAACCATAGGCTTGAAATGTTGATTCAATGGAAAAGGTGGATGGCCACCGAGATCCACCTGGATCATTCCTCCCCCCTTAGAAATAAATGGTTCTCATTGCGTCAAGTTCCCTTGGGAGATGGGGAAAATTCTATTGAATTTGAACCTTGGTGAGTCTCTTTCCTTATTGAAGTAAATGTCCT
>JASDQU010263507.1:0-15558 GCA_032191745.1 Picea mariana | reverse complement strand
GAGTTGGTGATGCTCCTGCATCATTGCTCATAGCTGACGGACCATTTTTGGTGCTGGTAAATTAATGATGACTGCGATCTTTGTCGGATCGACCAATATCCCTTGTTTGCATATTATATGGCCCAATAGTATCCCAAACAATGTTCCAAATATAAATTTATTTATGTTAAGTGATATCTGACACTATCTGAATTGTTCTAGCATCAAGCGTAAAACTTCCACATGGTTTTTCAACAGACTATAGACTGTCCAATCATCCAAGTATAGTTCGAGAAACTGATGGATGAATTCTTTAAAATTTGCGATAACCACTCTGGAGAATATTGCTGGTGCATTCTTCAGTCCAAATGGAATGACTATTTGTAAGGTCCCCATTCCGTCATGAACATGGTCTTGTATCTATCCTCCTGTGTTATATTAATCTGATTGTATCCTAAGAATGCATCAATGAATGAGTAAGCTTTGTGTCCGCCCACATTCTCTAACACTTCATCTGTTAACAGTGTAGGGAATGGGTCATGTAGGTATGCATCATTCAACTTCCTCAAGTCAATGCATATTATAACCCCTCTTCCTTTTCTCTTGTCCTATACGACCATCGGGCTTATCCATTCTGATTCCTCAACTAGTTCAATTATGATGGCTTCAAGCATCCGGTCGATCTCCTCTTTAACTTTCTGTTTATATATGGGGTTTAGTCTATATGGTCATTGTCTAATTGGTCTTGCTTCAAGTCTAAGGGGTATCTTCATCTCTCCCAGTTCTCCTGCTATGCCCTTCATCTCTGTAAATGTTGTAGGAAACACGTCGTTGTATTCGCGCAACAACTCTGTGATGCTTTCTAATTTTGTCTCATCCTAATAGTCTCCAATCCTAGCCATTTTGGGATGTTCAGTTGTTTCGATTTTAACTTTCTTTACCTTGATTGGCATGGAAATAACTTTGGATTCTATGGGTGTTCCCTTCACATCTCTTTCTCCTTCTACTTCTTCAATCTGAATGTGATGCAGGTCATCTTTGTCTGGTGCTTCCTCCTGTACATGGTAACATGACAATAGTTCATTGTCTGTCTAGTTATTTCGTTGCTCCTCTTCGGTAATAAGTTCTATTTCCAGTTCTTCAATGAATATGATTCCTCTGATCCATTTTAGGGCTACATCTATGTTGGGGTTCTCATGATCAAATGAGAAAGTGATGGTAAATTTAAGTTGCAATGTCGTCCATGTTGTAGTTCCTTTGTGCAATTCCTGATCTGTATACCAGTTCGCTGGTATGCCCTCTAAAGTGTGAATGAAGTGGTGTGGCCATTCCTCTAGTGGTGTCATTTTCCACAACGTTTTGCACTCCTCCAAGTGTTTCGTTGGTGTCCCTGGTCCTTCATATCTCCATTGTTTGTTGTTTTTCTATTATGCACCGAACCTTATGTGCAGTAACTTCTTACATTGGTACCAGTTTGTGATAATTTCCTTGTGTGTGCCCCACCATCTTGCGGGTGTGGCCTTTAGTGCTAAATCCAGTTCTAGTAGCCTCTAGTTCTCTAATAATTTGTCTTCATATTGTGTCAAGAATGTTTCCAAATCATTTAGTCCATGGAAACTGGGTGGTTCTTTGATTTCTATGCCTATCCACTGTATTGCACGGTCTATTCTTTCACATCTTCACGTGGATACTTCATGTAGTCTCTGCTGCCAGTTTTCTAATCCAGTGTCTGAATCTATTGCGCATGAAGTAATGCTGCACCAAATGAGTACTCCATCTGCAGTTGGGTTTACATAATCCTCCTCATGTGCAGTTGTTTTGTACAACTGGTCGATCTCCTCTAAGTCCAAGCAAGTGGGTTCTACGGACCATTCCCCTTCTGATGGATCCAGTGGTGCTATGACCCTGTAGTATCTAGATTCAAATGTCATTTTTCTTGTCTTCAATTTAATTATGAACTGGTTGTCAAATTCCCAGTCCATACCGAGTAGTGTCAGGTATGGTGTTGTGCCATCTACTATTTTGATGAATTCAAAGTCTGCTTTAGTGCGCACTCCATCAAGATCTATTGTTACTCTCAATTTCCCTATTGGTAGGATCCTATGTTGGTTTTCCAGTTTTAATTGGACATTTGAGTATCCCTCAATGTTTGCTCTCCCATGCATTGCTAGGTTTTCTTGGGTAGCACATTCACTTTGGATATTAGGTCCAGTATGATGCCTCCCATATTGAAATCCCCAATCTTAGCATTCAGCCTAAATTCCCTACTTGTTCTTCTTCTTGTGTGTAGATGATTGACAGTTTTCAGTTCTATATTTTGTTTCATCTCGCCGCTACATTTTGCTAGGATGTTTTGCAATATTTTCACAGATGAAGGATCACTTAACATTTTTATGCATGATTTCAAAAAGTCTTTGATAGTACTTACTTGTCCCTTGGGTGGTGTTTGGTTGGTATGATCCAATGATGGCGACATTTCATATTCTGGGGCTTCATGGACTGGTTGCACAATGGAAGTTGACGCTATGTCCACCTTCTAAAATTCTTAGCTGGCTTCCTTAAAAGTATCCTTTTCTTTAGGCATGTCGAATTGTTTTCTTGGCTCGGTGTTCTTCTTTACCCATTGGTTCCGTGCGGGTTCCTGTCGGACTGCGTCGCTTCCTGTTTTTGTTCCTCAATGGGTGACTATATTGATGTTCCATCCATCCTCCCTTGCTTTGGCTAAATTCCATTGAACATTCTGGTTGTTATGGTTCCTCTTTTCCTGGATCTTTACTACCAGTGTTGGACTATTGGCCCTCAACCAAGTTTTGAGGAATACTTGGTCATAGTTGACCGTTTGGTAGTTCGACTACCTGTCGAAAATGGAGCACATAATGAAGCGGAGATCACGAGATCTTGCCACCTTTGATGGAACCTTTTTGGGTTTTTTTGGGAATATTGTAACAGGAAAGGGATGTTGGCCATTGTTTAGGCCTTTTTCTATGTATAAATAGAGGTCTAGGCCATGTAAGAAGAGGCCTCATCTAGTCGATGGCTTAGTGCATAAGTTGGATCTATGTGGTCATAAGTTTGTGTGACTGTAAGAGCTCCGTGCGTGCTATAATATTGCTTAGTGCACATAGTGTGAGAAAGCTTAGTGCTTGGATCTACCCAGGGAAAGAGGATCTAGCGAGCTACGTAGATCTCTTGTCCTATGTAGGGTAAGGGTCATTGAAGATCCGTGTTGTAACTTCTTGACCAATATAATATAAAGAAGACTTTGTGGATGTATCCCCAGGGTGGGGGTGAACCACGGTAACTGTGTGTATGGTGCTATGTTCTTTGTTCTTATGTGTTTACCCCTCTATCTTGCCAAGTGCTCTGATATGTTTAGATAGATCTATTGATTCTTTATGCTTATGAGATGTGAATGCATGCTAGATATGATACATAAGATACTAGGTGCTTAATCTATTGAGTATAACATGTTTATCATTGCTAAGTGCTAGATATGAGTAATTACTATGGTGCTCTGTGCTTTCTGTGAAGTGTATTAATGAATGTATGTCAGGAAATAACCTATGCTAAGTGCACTATAAGCAAGATAATCATAGATCTCTGTCCCAGCTAAGTTTGCAAACACCTGAGTCTTGCAACCACCCCTTCCTCTACCTTGGGTGAGACTTCATCTGCTTCGCAGGTGTTGCCGAAAGGGCCGATAGTTAGGGTTTTGTTGGTGTGCTCTTGAGCGTTACCTTGGGTCTGCCCTTGTGCCAACAAATGGTTCCATTGTTGAGACCTAGAACTGTGATTGCTGGGAACTGAAGAAGAAAAAGCTTTGTGCGAAATAAGCTCTATGCGTAGATCTGTTTCCCTAGTGCATAATGTTCTGTTTGACCTGTGAAGATTTGTGCCAAGAAAGAGGTCAAATCTGAAGAAAAAGAGGTTAGATCTGAAGAGAAAGAGGACAGATCTGAAGAGAAAGAGGTCAGATTTTATGAAAAAGAGGTCAAATCTACAAGAAAAAGGTAAGATCTATAAGCTCTGTGCTTTGATAAAGGTAAGAATAGTTAAAATTCTTATATCTGGAAGATTTGTACTCCGTAGAAGTAAGATAAGTGAAATTTTTGTATCTAAAGCATGGATCTAGGTATGTTTGATAGATTTTGTCCTAGCTTCAAAACTAGGGCATTGTTAGATGAAAGAAAGTTTGACATGAATAGATCTGATAATTATAGTGATAGATATGTTATACCTATGCATAGAAATAATGTCTAGACTAACAAGTGGATGCAGGATCCTAGAATTTTTTTTTTGCAGGCTAGCTACCAGGATCTTGGTGCGCAGTATAGAAGAAGTTGGGGATCATCTAAGAGAAAGAGAGGATTAACCCTCTGTTACAATTGCAGAAGACTGAGACATATTGCTAAGGAATTCCCTGGTAGGAGATCTAGTTACCTCTATTGTAAGTCTATGGAACATGAAGTATTGGATTTCCCTAGAATGATTGCTAGGCTTGAGAAGTTGAATATGGAACAAGCAAACCCTGAGGGAGACCAAGAGACCAAGATTATAGCAGAAACCCAGAAAGAATCAGAAAATATATTACTACAGATGAAAGATACCTTGAATGACCACCGACATGTTAGGTTATCAGAGATCTTCAAAGAAAAGGAGAAAATCAAAGCAAGAATAGGGGAATTTGACATTGATTATAATCTTGATGAAGAAACACAAGTAAACATTATGCCAGAAAGAACTTGGGAAGCTATAGGAATTCCTGTCATGACCCCTTCCCTAGGAGGAATAAGTTTCTTTAGAGGAAAGCGAGTAAAACAATGTGGAAGGCTCGCTCGGATGCCTATGACTATCAATGGAACTTCAACAGAGGAAGACTTTGAGATCATTAAATTTTTTGAAGACAATGCCCCATTTACCATGCTCATAGGGAAATCCTGGATTGATAGAGAACAGACCAGGCGAAGGGAAGAAGCAAAAGTTTTGGAACAAAAGAAATAAGAATTAAAAGACTTCATGACCAGAAGGATCACACACTTGATTAAAGAATAGAAGAGAAGATCACAAATATTTAATATTAGTACCTCTGATGTCAAAGCTAAGAGAACACTTGAGGATCCGTAGAATATCAAGTTACCTATTGTTGATACAGAAGAGGTATTATCAAGGAACCCTAAGAAATATTTTCCACAATGCGAAGTAACTAAGGCCACAGAAGATAAACATCAGAGTGGTAAAAGCATTACTGAGACGAAACTCACCGGGAAGAAGGCTAGGAAGTTAAGAAAGGAAAGGGATAATACTGTAAGGTTACAAGAGGTTCTAGAGGACACTTTGCCGTAAGAAGAATTGCATAATTGGATCTTCTCCAAGATATCAAAACAATGACATAGAGTACTTCACCATGACGGAGCAATATAGCCGTTGGAACTGATATACCTGTTCAACCGCCGCTCTGAATGGATCAAAAAGTAGTTATGGGTTACAATTAGACCGTTGGACCTCACCTTAACGGATAGATAAACTATCATGGAATTTTCATATCCGTTGCAAGCATTCCATTGCAGAGTTACTTACTTATTTCATTGCACCATGGATGGAAGACACTTTTTCCAATTGAGAACTTGAGTTGACAAAACAATCACATTGTGAAACAGTTATTACTCCATCTTTATGCTCTATATAATTACGGTATCGACAATCCATTGACAACCCAAGACAATGATCCTGAGCTTACATGTCTGACGAGTTTAGCAGAACAGAAGAAACAATGAGAGAAGTACTTGCTAGCTTAAGGACAGAAAGATTCACGTCGGAAAGAGGAATGTCCATCGGATTCCAAGCCTCGTCATTGAGAGGAGTGGCAGCCTCCCCATCGACTGCTCGGGTTGGAACATCCTGAGCCGGTGCAGAGGTGAGAACTAAGCATAGACACGATGAAGCCAACACTAGGATAGTGCCAACCATTCTACCTACTTACATTCCCCCTTTAAGTGGTGAGATTAACAGGGACAATGTCCCTCAAGACTTCGACTACACCCTAATCATTGCATATCTATCGAAAGGAGTTCGCACCTACTGCATAGATCAAGACAAGGTTACAGATTTGAAGTGCTGTGACTTCAACCTGGGAGACCATAAATCCTATAGAGTTCTTACACCATCCAAGTACTTAACAAATAATAAGGGCCGCAATCTGAATATCATCCCTCATCAATGGATGATGAACCTTGCGTAGTCTACTTTGCTTAATGTCATGAAAATACCACACTTCGAAAGACATCAAGAGGTGATTGATTGTGTGAAATTGCTGCTATCAAGTAACCATGGAGGATACCTATGGTTGAATAGTCACATAACTGTTGATCCAGTGCTAATCAATAGGATTACCTGGCTTAATATGCAGGGCCCTGATCCCCATGAGTACTACCCTGGGAAGACCACAGACTGCATGCTTTCACAGAAGATTAAAGAGGTGTATGGAAACATTGAGAAAGGCACACAAGGTTACAAGGTTGCATATATCGAGAGTGGCGTAGTGCACCTCGCATGTCAGTTGGTAGCAGGGAAGTTGGTCTGTAAGAATAGACCTACGCAAGTATCAGGTTTCATAGTGGATCTCGCTGGAAAATGCACAGAAGTAATCCATATGAATTGGGCAAAGTATCTGGTCAATCAGCTAGAGATTGATTGTAGAGAAGCCCAGGACCAGGGGCATGAATTCCATTTTAGCTGGTTGCTAATATTGATCGCCTTTGTTGCATGGGAGCTACCGAAAGGTACAACTTTCCCAGACCTCTCCCCATTTGAACTGTTAGCTGCAAAGTTCAGTACCTTGTGGTACTCGACGGACATGAGAAAGTAGTGGTAGTCAAATTCCATTTTTCACAGATACTATAACCAACTGAAAGAAACTATAGGGGGTGCACCTTGCATAACCCCAAACACTTTACAAAGGTCTTGACCTTTGATAAAGTTCAATGTGGACTACCTCTTTATCTACGTAACTCCATGTGTTGATGAACACCAGGAATAGCTCCAGTCCTATTATAAGCTAATTGAATAAGACCTAGAAGAAATCGCCAAGGAATGGTTGGCGGACCTCTTCATTCCAGCAGATCCAGCAGACATTTCAGATATTGACATCCCAGAAGCTACACAGGACACACTTGGGCCTAGTAAGATGAAGAAGACAAAGAAGACAAAGGAGATGAAGAAAATTGAAGAGGTTCAAGATGTGGATAGCCACTCTATAAGGACAACTTCCATCACACTAGATCAAGAAGGTAACAATGAAGACTTAGAGGAATTCGAGCAACAACCAGAAGATGAAGTCAAAGTTATAAAGAAGAGAAAAGGGTCACCTTCAAAGTCTTCCTTTAAGAAGAAATCCAAAGCAACCATGACCAATATGAAGACCATGCTCAATCTAGATGACTTCAGATTTCTCCTCACAACTTTGAATGAAGCTATAGAAGAGATTACAAAAAAGCAGGAGGCCAAGAAATAAATGATGTACGATAGGATTGAAGCTGAACTATGAGGAGTACAATGAGCTCTCTAGTCTAACCATGCAGTCCCCACTGTGCCTATGCCAGAAGGAACAACCAAAGCAGGAGATGATTTAGTTCAACTTCACAAGATTGCCAACCTAGTCAAAGTATGCCTTTGGAAAGAAGAATAAGTAACAACATAGACCACCCAGGCCCTAAAGCACGCACATGAGGAAATCATAGAGCAGTGCCAAGCTACACAACAGGAGAAGGATGCCATCCAAGAGAAGTATGATAAAGAATGTGAAAAGATCCAGAAAGAAAAGGAGCAACTTCTCTTGAAGCAGACCGAGATCGAAGAAGCTGTCAATAGAGCATTTCACTCTGTGACTGGCTTAGAACAGAAGGAAGAAGAATCCATAGAACTCCATGTAATGAAGCTTGCTGAAGTCATTCAGCAACTGCAATAAAGAGTAGTAGAATTATATCTCCAAGCTATACTGAGCACCCCACAAGAAGAACACGACCAATGAGAAATAACTGCCCGTGGTACAGTAGAACAGATCAAAGGACTCACTGAAGAATGCAAACAACTAAGTACCAGAAGTGCGTAGATACATGAGAGCCTGACCAAGAACCCAAAATTACATAAACTGGAGTCCCAGCTCCAAGAGGAGAAACAATAGGCATATAGACTTCAAATGTAGTTGAAGGCCCCACCAACCATAGAGAAAATGAAGAGGTCCCATGAACATCACATCGTACAGCAGCAGATTCATATGATCCAGAGCAAGGTCTTGGAAGTAATGCAAAAACTTCAAGCTTTGCAGGATAGGGCATGTCAACTATTCTTAGAGATTGAGAGCCAAGGGACAAACCTGGAACAGGTCATGAACACACCAGAGCAGCTCTTAGAAGGACCAAATAGTAACTCACTCATTCAGGAGTTTGCTGAGCAAGAAGCAGTAGCAAAGCAACAGGTCGAAGCAGCTCAAGCGAAGCTCAAGGCCTTTGAGGCAGAGTTACCTAGAGAAGAGTGACTCGAGATGAGTCACAGGTGAGTGTTGGGGGCCTGTTTTGAGGAATACTTGGTCATAGTTGACCATTTGGTACTTTGATTGCCTGTCAAAGACGGAGCACATAACGAAGCAGAGATTGCGGGATCTCACCACCTTTTGTGGAACCTTTTTGGGTTTTTTGGGGAATATTGTAACGGGAAAGGGATGTCAGCCATTGTTTGGGCCTTTTTCTATGTATAAATAGAGGTCTAGACCATGTAAGAAGAGGCCCTGTCTAGTCGATGGCTTAGTGCATAAGTTGGATCTATGTGATCATAAGTCTCTATGATATGTTTAGATATGTTTAGATAGATATCTTTCCAAGTTCTCTGATATGTTTAGATAGATCTATTGATGCTTTATGCTTATGAGATATGAATTCATGCTAGTTATGATACATAAGATGCTAGGTGCTTAATCTATTGAGTATAACGTGTTTATCATTGCTAAGTGCTAGATCTAAGTAATTACTATGGTGCTCTATGCTTTCTACGAAGTGTATTAATGAATGTATGTTAGGAAATAACTGATTCTAAGTGCATTGTAAGAAAGATAATTAAATATCTGTGTCCCAACTAAGGTTGCAGACACCTGAGTCTTGCAACCACCCCTGCCTCTACCTCGGGTGAGACTTCATCTGCTTCGCAGGTGTTATCGAAAGGGCCGATAGTTAGGGTTTTGTTGGTGCTCTCTTGAGCATTGAACCCCGGGTCTTCCCTTATGCCAACATGGACATTCCTTCATCTCATGATTCGGTGTGTGACAATACATACAAGTCACTAGAGGCAGTGGGCATTCTTGTGCGTAATGTCACGGTTGATGACAATTGTGAAATGTGATTGGTCCTCTTCCACGTTTGAAACCTCCTCTGGCTCGTCCTCCTCCTTGATAGCTTTCTCGGTCCCCTCTCAATGCATTGTACTGTGGTGCCTGATTATACTGTGTGGTATTATACTGGGGTTGCGCTAGGTTGTACTGCGAGTGTGCATTATTGTATGGTTGCTACGTAGTATTGTATGGTTGCTGCGTATTGTTGTATGGATCTAGGGATTGATTGAATTGTGGCATTGCTTTCCTAGTCATCAGTTTGGCCTGTACCCTATATGCGTCTGATGTTCTTTCCTGCATCAACTCCATAGTTCTGCAATCTTTGTCATTGTGGCTCACTGGCTTACAAAAGGTGCAACAAGAATTCTTTGGAACTGTCTGGTACTTCTGCATCATCATGTAGTGATAAGGGTCATGACCCAGTTTCTTTCATATTTCGCACCATAATACTCCCTGTGGTAGTGGGTTTGGCATGCCTATTGACATATACTATGTGAATGTTGGACATTCATTCTTGTGGTGTCCTTTCGTCCTTCATGTGGTGCACCAAATGACTTCTCATTTTTCCTTGTTCTTATTCTGGTTCAACTGAAATGTTAGGTTCTTCAAATACTCCTTCAATTCTTCAATAGATGGGTCCATCTACTGGTATTGGTTCTCTTCCATCTACAAGGCTGTCTGTAGATCCTCGACCTACGTCTAAAAATTTTGTTGCCGTAAGGGATACTTTAGGTGTGAGAGTAGCGAGTTGAAAAATAGGTGCTGGTGCTGCATCTCGGTCATAAGGTATTTTAACTTCCCCTTCAGTCACTTGAATCTCTGGTCAATCTCCCATATAGACTCTCCTGGTTTCTATCTTATGTTGATCATCTCGTTTATGTACTAATCCTCTGAGATCAACTTTTGGAACTCATTAATCAGTAACTTCTTAATGTCTTTCAGTGTTCTCGTCATCCCAGAGGCATCGTTCATGTCTAGACTCATGTGCCAGTCTAGTGCACGGTCTCTAAGTGTGATCGCTAGCTGTGCAAGTTTGGTATCTTCATCAGTGATTTGTTTTACCTCCCAGATCTTTGCACAAATGAACAAATGATTCTCAGGATCTTCTGCTGCTTCTCCTCGAAATTATGGTAATCTGATAGTGGGATCATGTCCTACCATTCTAAATATCGAACTGTTATCTCTGCCACGCGATGTAGATACTTGACTAGTACTGCCTGAACTAGATCCTCCAGTTGTTGCTCCCGCGGTAGATGTAATTCTTGTTTTCAAACTTCCTCCAAACTTTAGTTGTCTAAAGGGTGGTGTTCTCTTTGGTGTATTGGTCACACATGGGTTTATGGGTTCCACATTGACATTAATATGGAAATGATGGCTATATTCTCCTCCGATTCTTAGGCCTCTTGTTTTACTCTCATAGGTTGTGCCTAGGATTTACTCAATCTTCTCCACAACTTGGTGATCCTCTTCCTCTTCCTCATCGCTTGCCAAGCCCTCCCTCGTGGATACGACTTTCTTCTTGGTATTCACCTTGTATTGGTAGGGTACCCCACTACGCATCATTCCTGATGATGCCAATATCCACTTAAGCTGGTCATCATCCATCAAGATCGGGTCCAAGAATTCCTCCTCATTCTTGCCTTTATCCTCACCTTCATCCATTTATCCTCTCTCTGTCAGTGCTTCCCCCCTTCCCCCATGCACGCAGAGAATTCTAGCTGTCTGATTCCATTGTCATTACACCTTTGTTATATATTAGTATTTTAATATAAGTATACAGTGATTGAATGTACCTTCTGCGGGGTTTGCGTAGAAATTCTTGCTCTGTTGCATTGTATGAATTTGCTATGTCGACTGCAAAATCTGTGATGAAGCATGCCACAATACTATCAAGACAAAATTTGACTGCCTAGGTGAATTTGTTGTTCACATGCTATAACTTCTCAACCTATACTGGGGTCCAATATAGCTGTCGGATCTGGTTCGTCGCATGGTTATATTTCAACCTTAGTATCCACTCTTGCAGTATGTGGGGAAAATAACAGAGAAAGACTTTGTGTAAATCCATAAACATGTATCTATCCAGATATTTGTGAGGTGTGATGTTAGGGTTTCGATTGTCTTTCTGGGCAAAATATAGCTCTTTAGTTCTCAACCAGCCTTCGATTTCTTCTTTCGTGGGGTTCCATGGTCTCAACATTCCCTTCTAGTGGCTCAATGGTCTTCTGGTTTCACTCATTCTTTTCTTATGCATTCTATCTCATCTACTTAGTCCTCTCTTGTTCCTATTAACACTGAAACAAAACCATTTGTTGGTTTAATGAACTGTTCTTCCCTACTACCTGCGTTGTTGACCCAGGGTTCATATCTTTCAAGGTGCCAACAAGGCCTAAAACTATTGGCCCTTCTAGTTAGCTAGAAGGAAACATAGTACAAAGAATTCATTGTGCAGTCTCACCCAAGATAGCTTTAGTGGGTGGTTGTAAGACTCGGGTGTTTACAACCTAGGATTGAGCGAGAGATATGGAATATGTATCCTAAGACATTTATTCTAACTTGTGTTACAAACTACTATTATTCTCTTTTATATTTTAACCTCCATGGTGTCTTTTCTTGATATCCCAATAGTAATTAACCAAGCAATATAATAACTCATTTATTCATTACACACAACGTTTAACTACTAAAATTAAGACAAATATATGCATGCATTCATCACATTACACATGTATTACCATGGTTCACCCCCTCCTGGGTTACATCCACAAAGATTTGACTCTTGGCTTTCTTATTATGGTAGTTCTGCACTTCTCATGCCACACACTTACAATTCTCCTCAAATGGGTAAGATATATATGAGGTGAACTAGATTGCACCAGGATCCTAGACCTGTAATCTAATCCTCAAGATCTACCTTCTCTCCTTCACTCTAGTTCAACCACTTTACAAAAATAGTTCACCTAATAAAAAACATTACATAAAAACCAAACCCTCCTATGATACCTGCGTATCTATATATATATCTATCAGGCTCTTCATCCATTTACACAAAACCATACAAAAACCCTAACCCTACTATTGTTAGGTCTTCCTTCTCTGCATGCATGCTTTGATTCCTTCTAGCTATCGCCTCCTTCTTGCATGCGTGCATGTTATGCTTCTTACCAGTTGTCTCTTTCCTCTTGCACGCTTTCTTTCCCATGATTTCTCTTCTAGGTGTCATTCTTCTTCGTGTATGCTTTCTTTCCCACTTCAGCTTACTATAAAAAATAAGACATCAATCATGATGACATGGGGCCCTTGACATTAACAAATTGATCTCCTTTATTGCCCATAGCCTTAATAATGCTTGTGATGTTCATCTTTGAGTACTGTGTCGATAGTGAACTATTCTTGTTAGATATGATTTGAATCACACCTCGCCAATGGGAGGACTTTAGTCCCCAAAATATTCCAAGGATAGATGAGGGAACTTGCTTACAATTTGGTTCCTCTCATAGCACTTTGATTTCATTGCGGTCTGTCCCTTGAGACCAATCTGCCACATTTATTGTTGTCCTCTACGAGTTGTCCGCTCCTTGTGTCGTAGAACCGTGTCTTCCTTCAAATCCTCAAGACCATGAGGTGAAAATTCTTCCATGGTGGGAAGAACCAGATGTTCTTCCTCCTCATCCAACATAGAGGGTTCAAATAACTTCAAATATTCCACGTTCACTACTGAGCTAATATGCACATAAGGTGGAATTTTTATTCCAAATGTGTTTTCACTCACTTTCTCATTGATCTCAAATGGTCCATATCTAAGGGGCTTGAATTTCTTCGTTGCTCCTTGCAGTCATTCCCTACTGAGGTAGAGACACACCTTGTCTCCAACAAGAAACTTATGATCCTCTCTGTGATGATCATGCATGGGTTTGTACAAATGTTGGCTCTTCTCGAGATGCCCCTGAACCCTTATATGTATCTTCCTGATCTTGTCCAAAAATGTTCTTTCCTTCTATTCTTCTCCTTGTAATTATGCTTCTTCCCTTTGCTATCCATAAATGATGTCAAATGGTGAAGGAGGTAAATAACAAAAACAAGTCTTGAAAGGGGACTTATTGGTGGAATAATGAAGTTCTCTATTGTAAGAGTGTTGAATGTACACTGTCTACTCATCCCAAGTCTTTGGATGTTTGCTTTTGTATCCTCTTAACAATTTCACCAACGTGTTGTTTACAACCTTAGTTTGTCCATCAGTCCGAGGATGAAAGGAAGTGGAGTACTTCAACTTGGTATGCATTATCTCCGAAGTGTTGTCCCAAATCTTCCCAATAACCTACTTTCCCTATCATATATGATGGATGTTGGCAATATGAAATGTACCTATACATTGATGAAGAATAGTTCAACTACTTCTCATCCTGAGATTTTCTTCTTAGAATCCTGAATGAGCACAAAATTGTTGCTGAAATGGTCCACCACAACGTACAAGTAGTCATGGCCTCTATGAGTCATAGGTAAACCTCCAACAAAATCCATTGATATGCTCTTCCATGGCCTATTTGGTACTGGACATGTACAAATCGAGTTTCTGGTTGCTTGGCTTACTAGTGCTGCAAAGAACACAACCTCTAACAAAATTTTCCACTTTCTCATGTATGTTTGGCCTATACATGTATCACTGCAGGTTCGACATTGTCTTTGTCACACCAAAATTCCCAACAACTATAGAAGTGTGTGCTTTTCTCACCAACTGCACTCTTCTATCTCGGGGTATGCGTAATTTTCCTAGCTTGTACAATAGCCCATATTGGAGGTGGTATTCATTTCCTTCCATGACAACAACTATCCTTTCCTTTAGCTGCTTGTAGACTTCCCTGAAATCTTCATCTCCCTCATAATATTCAATCAAAATTTCATGAGTGAAAGGCTCAATCTACATTATCATTCCAATCACCACAATATTCTTCAATGGTGGTCGAGAGAGCATGTATGATAGTCTATTCGTGACTCCTTTCTTGTACTTAATCAACAAATGAAACTATTCCAAGAAACCTAAAAACTTGTAATGTCTCACTTGCTGCATCTTGCTTCGACTCTATAGATACTGAAGAGTCTAATGATCTATGTGTATGATAGTATCTTTCCCCAAGAGGTAATGCTTCTGCTTCCTCACTACTTTTACAATTTCAAAGAACTCATTATCATACATGGGATAGTCAAGAACTGCTCCATGAAACAACTCTAAATGGCAGCACATAGGCCTTCATCCTTACATGGGTATTGATCCTAATTCATATCTATTAGCATCACTCTCCAATTCAAATGATTGCTGCAAATTTGGCATGGATAATACTGGTGCATCGCTGATTTTCTTCTTCAAGTCTTCAAATTCTTTTTTTTGTGTCTTACCCCAATGAAATTTCTTTCATTTGGAAGTTATGGCATGCAATGGTGCTGCTACTTTGGAGAAGCTGACAATGAACTTTCTCAAATACTGAGTTTCTCTCATGAAACTCCTTACCTCTATCACATTGGTGGGAATAGGCCATTGTGTGATGGTTGCAAGCTTCTCTGGATCTACCCTCAGCTCTCCTCCTCCAATCATGTGTCCAAGATATATTAAGGAAGTCTTCCCAAACTCACATTTCTGCAAGTTGGAAATCAACTGAGTCTTCTTCAAGGTCTCTAATACCCATGCCACATGTGAGAGGTGCTCTTGCCAAGTGTTTCCGAATATTAGTATGTCATACATATATACTATTACACAAGAGTTAATGAAGGGACATAATATATCATTCATCAGTCTCATAAATGTTCTAGGTGCAATGCATAATCCAAAAGGCACTACTAACCATTCATACAAACCTTGTATTTTTTTGAATGTTGTCTTCCACACATATTCTTCTTTTATCCTCACATGGTGGTAACTTGATTGGATGTCCATCTTAGTGAAGAATTTATCTTGTTGCAGTTGATCGAACAGGTCATCAATCCTTGGAAAAGGATATCTATACTTGATGGTGATGTTATTCAGGGCATGTTAGTCAATGCACATTCTCCAACTTCCATATTTCTTTGGAACCATGATGATGGGTGTGTTGATATTATGGTAGCTTCGGGAGGTATGAACCTCTATTGTGACCTATGACGAGATTAGAATACTTCGGAAGGAAGCAAAGAAATGAAGGAAACCCTAGACAAGTTGTCGGCTGCAG
>JASDQU010263504.1:959-11301 GCA_032191745.1 Picea mariana | reverse complement strand
ATGGGTTGATAATGATGAGAGAAGAAGAAGGTGTGATAGAAGAAGAGATTGGGATATTTCACAGTGGAAAGAGGTTTTGATATAGTAGGAAGAGGACTCTAGTTGATAGAGAGGAGAATCACAGTGTGTTTGAAGAGAGAGACACTAGTGTAATACTCCATATCATATAGTGCACATAAGATCAATGTAGTCCAGTAAAAGAATATCCCACTCATGCTAGAACCTGCATCAAACCCACAGCCCCTTGTGCATATACAAGGTTTGAAGAAGCTTTTTCAATTGTAGTTAGTAATGGAAGTAAGGATAACAGTAAGAAAAATGGAAGTATTACAATAAACTAGCTTAAAAAAGTATCACCAAGGAGGAATATCATGCAAAATGCATTGGTGGGAGTATATCCCACTTTAAGAATGAATTTATTTCATGGGGAAGGTTCAAAATATCAAGACCATAATTTGTTCATTTTTTATACAATATGGAATATGAAGAACGTTCAGGACGACGATGAAAATATTGTGCAATTGACGATGAAAATCATAGACCGGGTGTTACTATGGTACATGAAATATCAAACTACTACACCTTTGGGACAAACTAGAACATTGGAATATGTAAGATAAGCTCTATTGGAAGAGTTCCAAAAATCTAAGTTTGATTTCCAGTGCATTATAGAGATGAAGGAGATAAAACATATAGTGAATGAATCAATGTGAGATTATGATCAAATATTCAAGATACTGAAGGATCGGTTGACATTCCAAATTCCATATGAATAAGATAGAGAGTAGTTTATGGACGGATTGTTTCCACATATACTTCCCCTTGACACAACAGAAGATTGCGTCGCAACTAGAAGCCCTATAAATTGCTATGAAATTCGAAGCATCCCGTGTAGAAGAAAATGGCACAAGGATGGCTCTAGTTCAGTCACAATTAGTAGACCTAACTATTCAGTTGTAGGATCTTGTGAAAGGAAAATAAAATATCTAGGAAGTTTGGTGTGTCGCATGTAGAGAAAAGGATTGCCATAAGAACAAATTTCCAACTTTTCGGCTGTATTTGAATACAGGAGATCTAAATCCATTAGGGGTATGGTGTGATATTTTCAATATTTATCATTTTTGTAAGTCAGTGGGACATGAAGAGAAGGATTTTAAAATATTTGATTTGATAAGAGAGCACACTGTTAATGCATACAAAGTCCAGGAAGAAGAATATGACAGAGGCGCTCTGCAGTATAATACTACAAAAGGTTATAATCAAGGAGGAAAATGAGGGTTTAGAGCTCATGGAAGAGGACCAATTATATGTTAGAAATATAATCATCTTAGACATTTTTCTTGAGAATATTCAAATCCCTTCTTGATGTACACATATGGTAGACAACTAGATTGTTTAATGTTTTAACACTCTGTAAACTTTGTTCGGCTGATAGAAAAATGACAAAGGTAACTATTTCAACCTAATTTAGAGCCGAGGCACTAGCCTGCTCATCTCAGTGAGGGATCTCTCATGTTAGTGGGTTTTTCTTTGATAATCAATGGCTAGATTTGGTTTGTTTTTTTGGGGGGGTGATCATCAAATAACTGAAGAAACAAAGATGACATTTGGGCTATGAATTCAGGAATGAAAAAGGCATTGTCAAAACATGAAACTATCAAGAGGGAAAGGCTAAATGAGGTGATGAGTCTGAGTTTATATCTGAATATTGCAAGGCATCAGAGGAAAAAGAAACATATAACTGCATCAGAGCATCTTTAAAATGAATTCTGAATTGGTTAAGAAGAAATAAACATAGTCTAAATTGCTAAGCCAAGAGCATCGCAATGATGAATTCCAGGTTTTTGTTTCTCCAATTTAGACAGATGGAAGAGTAAATGAAAAATAAGATTACAGGAAACACATACTATGAAAGAAAACAAGACTCATATCATCGCCAGTTAGAATCTTTTCTTAAACAGTCCCAAATCCGCTTTTGTATTTATATATTCATTATAGCCCCAAAATTTACAAAAGTCTTCTTGCATAGAGGGCAAGATCTTGTTTTCTCCATGCTTTCTATATCCTCGAGGTAACATATATAGAAAAATTGTTTGTGGAATTCAAAATGTTTAGACTTCCCCATAATTCTAAAATACAGATAAGTTAAAAAAATGAATGATTTATAATAACAGTTATCCTATCTTAAAGGGACTGTTAGAAACAGGTCTGTCATGTATGGGGCCTCCATCTGTCTGAAATTTGCTGGAATGTACTTAATCCTACCTGAGAATTCATTTCAGTTTGGTGATTTCCTCTTTCAGAGTGCTTAACCAAATGAGTTGATTTTCTTCGAAGCTCTCCATCGTCTCAGCTCTGACTTCTTTTATCTATCATTTTCTTCGCTTCTTCTTCATTGGATGCTTGTATATTTCATCCATGTGTTCATTCATGACTAGGTCCCTCATAACAGGGTTTAATTTGACCCTCGAATCTGATTCAATTGAGGGCTCTGTATGAAATTTGGTTGCTAATATCTACACAACCCACCTTTCTTTCTCACTTATTGGTAAGCTTGACACATTGGTTGAGAACCCCGTTGCACTAGACAATGCTCAATTGACGTTATCCATATCTTATAAACTTGCAGAGGCCACGATTTTGTCTCCCTTAATTTTACATAACTCAATAACTCGATCCAGCTTGCGATTACTCCACTTATGCATGGGACGATGATTCTCGGGAGTAGAATAACGCCACCCATACTTGAATATCGGTAGTTATCAAGTTCCAATCATTAATCATTGACAAGATTACTTGAGGAACATTGATTTACCATGCTCGGTCAATCCATTTCAAATGATTAGCCTTTGAGTTCGTTATCCGATGACATTCCCCTGACATTTCATGGTCGTGAAGTACCTGAACGAGTGGTGTGCGGTGATTTGACCAGTTGTCACTTTCCCCTACATGAACAGTTAATTTGACGTATTAGAACACGTGACATTCGGGATTTTGCAAAATTTATTTTAGGTAGACCTCATTTCGCCCCGATGTATCTTTGAGGGTGCCACACATCTACGAATGACACCATGGTGGTTTTCCCCGTCCCACCTTCAATTAGTTAAGTCTCACACTACTTCGTCACTCGATATGGGTCCCAATCATTTGATCTGGGTTGCCTCAAGATCAATGGTCCATAGGACACTCTCCTTCATTCTCCCGCTATATTTGTCTATATCTCCACTGTATATGACCTTAGCCTCTAAACAACGCCATGTCTCTACACTGATTTAGTCACCTGTTAAATTTAAACTCAGATTTGAAGCATGATCGTCATGGTGATAACATAGGCTCCAACTAGGGATGCTATCCTCCCTATGAGGTAGAAAAGAAATGTAGACCCAGTGCCTTATTCATTGGGCTTCTCCCAAAACATGTGTGTGTACCCCGCTCTATCCTGTCACCAATGTCTTCTAAAAACCAAACTCTGCACATTGCACTCAACTGGATACTGAACATTGAATACACTGCTAAAATTTGACTGTACATACTATTGGAAATCCAAACTGAAAAATACTTGACCAACAATATTATTCACATACTCCTATCTACTCTAAAACTACTGAAATGAATACTCAATCAAGTGATTCTAAAGTGCCAATGCAACCAATCAAGCAATTGGCTTCCCGATTTTTCTCTGATCGCATCTTTCTTAAGAAGGAAGACAAATGTAAAAGATGGTAGCTGAAAACACAAGTTGAATCCAAAACTTGAACTTATGAATGAAACAAAATCCTCCTTCACTGAAGACTATAATGGGATGGACATGGGATATTGAAAACCATGAAAAAACATTTCTTCTTGATGAACAAAAACATGAATACAAGCCTCATTCATAAGTGTTTATTGTTCTTTATCTATTTCCTTAGTTCTGAGAACATTTTCAAATGAAATTGCAGCAATAGGTTTTTCTACTCTTCCATGGATATCAACAAAAATATTCATACATTCTTGAACATATTCAAACATAAGAGCCATATTATGTGCATCAATTCTATCCTCTTGTTCATCAAACAATTATGATTTGGTTTCGTTAAACTTCTAGAAATTTGTCTGAGGACTGTCATTTTGACTTTCAAATGAATGAATGGAAATAAGTTCCTGCTCATAATCTTCTTGCAAATGTGAAAATATAACATCATGCACTATTTCACAGTCTAGAGTTCCCATGGATGCACTTTCAAAACCATGATTTTCAAATGAATCAAATAAAACCACTGCCTCTTCATTATCTTTCTGTATTTCTGATTGAAAAATGTCATATGTTGTTTTGTTGCTTTCCTGAAACTCTATGTCATTTGTTTGTTCATTTCTTGAAGTTTCCATTGATGTAGTTTCAGAATCCTCATCCATGTCTAAGCCACTTAGAATTTGAACAACCACATCATTCATAGGTGAAGAAAGACAACTTTGAAACACTTTGTCTTGCTGGAATCTTGTTGAATATATTCATCAAGTTTATGGGAAGGAAAATGAATTTCAACAACAATTTCTTGATCAGCTTCACCTTCAACCAAAGGAGGGGATACTATTTGTTTTTGGGATGAATATTCATAAAGGGATTCTATGATTTCATCATTGATACACTCTTCATTTCCAAAAAAATTTTCAAGGTACTTAATGAAATGTTCACAAAATTCACAACAATCTTCAAACACCAAGGATGAAGAATTAGATTCTCCATAACGCTTAAAGAAAGTTATATGGAAATCTTTAAGAGAGTATAAGTTGCCTGGTTTTAAACCTTCATACCATAATATTGCTTTCCCCTCTAAAGTAGCCATAAACATATTCATCAAACAATTCTCATTAAATTTAACCCCCAACTTACATATCGTGCATGTGAAATCTAATCAAGTGTAAGTCAACATCAATTCCTTTCCCATCTTCGAATTTAGGCAAATATTTTTGCCAATTTATGTGAGGAATACGATTTGGAAAGCGAGGAATATGAGATCAATTCATTGGATAATACCTTGAACATATTGAACTCATCTTCGGACAGTGCAGTCGCCAATGATGTTTGGGAAGATGGATTCTGCATTGAGAGTGGAGTCCCCAGTCAAAATTTAAATTTATGGATTCTTCTACCAGTGGAATCACCTTCAAACTAATTTTTTGATGTGTGGAGTCACCAAATAAGGAATACAACCAATATGTGCCTAACTGTCTGCTGCTCTCAGACGTTAGAACTCAAAAATGTCATTCTTTCCCAGGGAAAAATTTTCAATTTCATCCCCAACAACGCTGCCATAATGTTAGCACTCTGTAAATTTTGTTCGACTGATAGACAAATGGAAGAGGTAATTTTTTCAACCTAATTTAGAGTTGAGGCACTAGCCTGCTCAATTCAAAGAGGGATCTCTCGTGTCACTGGATTTTTCTTTGATAATCAGTGGGTAGATTTGGTTTGTTTTTTTTGGGGGGGGTTATCAAATAACTGAAGAAACAAAGATGAAATTTGGGCTATAGAGCTAGGAATGAAAAATGCATTGTCAAAACATGAAACTATCAAGATGGAAAGGATAAATGAGGCAATGAGTCTGAGTTTATATCTGAAATTTGCAAGGCATCAGAGGAAAAATAAACATATAACTGCATCAGAGCATCTTTAAAATGAATTCTGAATTGGTTAAGAAGAAATAAACATAGTCTAAATTTCTAATCCAAGAGCATCATAATGATGAATTTTGGGTTTTTGTTTCTCCAATTTAGACAGATGGAAGATTAAATGAAATATAAGATTACATGAAAAACATACTTTGAAAGAAAACAAGACTCATATCACCTCCAGTTAGAATATTTTCATAAACAATCCCAAATCCACTTCTGCATTTATATATTCATTCTAGCCCCAAAATTTACAAAAGTATTCCCGCATAGAGGGTAGGCTCCTCTTTTATCCATGATTTCTATATCCTTGAGATAACATATATAGAAAAATTACTTGTAGAATTCAAAACGTTTAGACTTCCCCATAATTCTAAAATAGAGATAAGTTACAAAAAGGAATGATTTATAATAACAATTATCCTATTTTAAAGGGACCGTTAGAAACAAGTTTGTCATGTCTGGGACCACCATCTGTCTGAAATTCGTTGGAATGTACTTAATCCTACCTGAGAATTCATTTTAGTTTGTCGATTTCGTCTTTCAGAGTGCTTAACCAAGTGAGTTGATTTGATCTGATGCTCTCCATCGTCTCAGCTCTAACTTCATTTCTCTATCATTTGCTTCGCTTCTTCTTCATTGCTTGCTTGTAAATTTCTTCCACATGCTCATTGACGACTAGGTCCCTCATAACAGGGTTTAATTTGACCCCCGAATCTGATTCAGTTGCGGGATCTGTATGAAATTTGGTTGTTAATATTTGCACAACCCACCTTTATTTCTCACTTATTGGTAATCTTGACACATTAGTTGAGAACCCCGTTGCACTGGACACTACTTGATTGACATTATCCATATCTTCCGACCTTACAAAAGCCACAATTTTGTCTCCCTTAATTTTACATAACTCAATAAATCGATCCAGCTTGAGATTACTCCAGTTATGCATGGGACGACGATTTTCGAGAGTAGAATAATGCCATCCATACTTGAATATCAGTAGTTATCAAGTTCCAATCATTAATCACTAACAATATTACTTATAGGAACATTGATTTACCATGCTCGACCAATCCATTTCAAATGATTAGCCTTTAAGTTCATTATCCGGTGGTGTTCCCCTGACATTTCATGGTCGCGAAGTACCCAAACGAGTGGTGTGCATTGATTTGACTAGCCGTCACTTTCCCCTAGACGAATTGTTGATTTGACGTATTAGAAAACGTGACATCAAGGCTTTTGTGAAAATTGTTTTAGGAAGACCACCCTTCACCTCGATGTATCTCTGAGGGTTCCACGCGTATACGAATGAAACCATGGTGGTTTTCCCTGGCCCTCCCTCAATTAGTTAAGTCCTATGCTACTTTGTCGCCCGATATGGGTTTCAACCATTTGATTCGGGCTGCCTCAAGATCAATGGTCCGTAGGACTCCCTCCTTCATGATCCCACTATATTTTTTTGTATCACCATCGTATATGACCTGAGCCTCCAAACAACGCCATGTCTCTACACTGATTTAGTCATCTGCTAAATTTAAACTCAAATTTGAAGCATGATCGTCATGGTGATAACATAATGGATGCTTTCCCAAAAATTATCACAAAGTGGAAAGAAAAGAGGAACCCAAATGTAAAATTGATAGTAGTAGAGGTGCTCAACGAACAACCCAAGATAGAAGTGGTTATACATGGAGGAACAAGAACCAAAGTTGATGCAATGGATCAAGGAAATATGATCCACTAGTGGATCATGAAAGAAAAAATACCTCTTCCATTTTTTGATCGTGGAAAAGATAAATAGAGCTACAAGAAAGAAAGAAAAGAAGTGAGGGGAGAAGAATGGTTAAAATCGACTTCAACCGCACCACCTTTGTATGACAGACCATCATTGTATGATATTCCACTAGTGTATGGCCATTCAGAAGGGACATTTGACAAGGTAATCACTTTGAAAAGTTTCTAAAAACATTTTTAGAGCTAATGAAGGATGATTCTACTTTGAGTATGTCACGTGGAATGATCAACCATTGCACCTAAGAGAAAGAGATAGCTTTTTCAAACCAAGAATTTAACCAGGTGCACCGTAAGAAAAGAACGAATAGGGAGTTTCAAATCAATGCATAGATAAGAGACTATGACATGGAAAATATTACTTTGGATCTAGGTTCCAATGTGAATTCCATTCCGAGGAAGACTTGAGAGATGATGGGTAAGCCAAAGTTGATCTCATATTCCATTCAATTGAGGTTATCAAATAAACATAAGATTGTTCTAATCGGAAGGATGACAGGGCTAAGTGTTAGTATTGATGGAGTGCGTAGCTTGGTCAATTTTGAATTCATCGAGATAGTGGATGATAGCACCCCTTACCCAAAACTACTTGGACTGGATTGAGACTTTGACAACCAGACTATCATTGATATGAAGTAGATACATATGATATTTGAAGTAGAATAATTGAAGGTTACAACATCGTTGGATCCTATTGAAGGAAGAAGATATGAATAACTAGTAAAGGGAAAAGAGATGGATAATCTGTATAATATGACCACACAGATGGACAATTATGTGAATCCTACACCTCATGGTGTATTTAGTTGGAGAAGTATTAGTTCATGTGTTTCAAATTTAGAAGAAGCTTTATAGAAATGACAACATAGATTGCATGTAGTCTCTACAAGGAAATATGCTCGGATTACACGTGTGTTATGATGGATTGGAATTGAGGTATTTGGTCCACTGAAATATGATGTAGATACCATATCAACAAATCCTATTATAATTGGATGTCATGATGAAAGTGACTTCTGTGATATGGTGGAATTTTCATAATAATGAAACAAGAGATTGGCAACAGTGCAAGAGGCTATTACAAGTTATGTTTGGGACAAAGAATGAAGATACTATGCCAAAGTATACATGATTGATTTTTATGATGGAGCATGTTACACAGTGCATTATGACATGGAGTAAAGTACCTAGGAAAGAATGGACTCACTTGTTTGTACACACCTTGGACACAATCCTGAAGAATTGGTATCTAGAATTGGAAGTGCACAGAGGAACAACAGAATGGGAAGAATTAACTTAGAATTTCAAGGTAACTTTTAGTTTTGAAGATGATTCTCCTTTGATTGACTCATCCTTGTAATTCATCAAGAACGTGATTTTTACATCAAAAAATTGAGGGGATTGGTACCCTTGTATAGTGCACGTAGATTTACTACGACAATTGAAGAAGTTTTGCATTGTTATAATGTTGTTGACGAATACCAAGAAGAGGAAGATCCAATAAAGGTGAAAATACCTGAAACTAAATGAGAACACGTAGTAGAAGGTCTAGAGCTTGAATGAACCATATATTCAAAACCATTGAGAATGTAAAAAGTAAATATTGGTACCAAATATAGTCCCAAGTTTGGGAATATAAGATATTATTTGAATGACGAAATTGTTGAGAAGATAGTAAATTTATTGTGCGAATATCAAGATCTATCTCCAACCACATTTTCATAGATGAAAGGGATTGTTAGGGAGTTAGGAGAGATGAGGATACCCTTTAAGCCATATGCTAAGCTAGTGAAGAAAATACCATACATATTGAACCTGATGTATAAGAAAAAGGTGAAAGCAGAGACAGACATGATGTTGGAATATGGAATTATTAAACCTATCACAGAATCAAAGTGGATTAGTACAATGGTGGTTTAGGATAAGAAGACAGGAGGGATAATAATTTGTGTAGATTTGAGGAAATTAAATTATGTTTTCTTACATGATCTGCTTCCAATTTGGTTTATAGATGAAGTGTTGGAGAATGTAGGAGAACATGAAGCTTGTTCATTCATTGATGGATTTTCAAGGTATCATCAGATCCAGATTGTGCAGGAAGATAGATATAAGACTGCATTTTTGATAGAAGGAGGATGTTACGAGTACACAATTATGCCTTTTGAATTAAAGTATGCATCAACAATATTCTTTAGAGCGGTTGTAGCAACATTTAAAGAATTCATTCATAAGTTCTTAGAAGTATACTTAGATAATTGGATAGTGTTTATCTTGTTGAAAGATCATGTTAAGACTTTGTGCTTGATGTTGGATAGGTGTAGGAAATTTGATATATCTTTGAATTTGAAGAAGTGCATGTTTTGTGCATCATTAGGTATCTTATCAGGCCATGTAGTGTGTACGCAAGGACTGTTGGTGGATCCTGCAAATATTGTTGTAATTGTTTATTTACCACCGCCTACAGGAAGTTAATTAGGGGATATGCATAGATCAAAGCTTCGATGGAAATATTTCTAAAGAAGGAGAAAACGTTTCAATGGAATGAGGAATATTAGGAAGGTTTAGATACTTTGAAGTAGAAATTGGTTACCACACTTATTTTGATATTTCCAGATTGGAAGAAGGAGTTTCATATTCACGTAGATGTGCCCTTTGAAACATTAGGTGTCATTCTAGATAATATGGGAGAAGGAGATATATATAATCCCATTGCATTTGAAAGTAGGAATTTTTTAGTCACTGAACATTATTATACTACTACAGAACATAAAGGATTATCAATGGTGTATGCATTGCATAGATTTAGAAATTATTTTTTGGGCTCGCACTTTAAGTTGTATACAGTTCATTTTGCGCTTAGATTCCTAGTCAATAAACCAATATTGTTGGGGGGGGGGGG
>JASDQU010263502.1:4598-15534 GCA_032191745.1 Picea mariana | reverse complement strand
CAGTCTTGTCCATTTCACTAACGGAATGACCCATGCCTCCCTTAGCCAAACCCATAAGAAATTGAAACAAATCTTCCTTATCTTGTTTAAAATCCCTTTAGGGGTTTTAGCAATTGACGCCTAATAAACAGGTATGCTTGAGAGGACATAATTTAAAAGAGTGAGCCTACCCCTTCGCGAAAACCAGCAATTTGACCACACCTCAATTCTCGCTTGGATCTTCTTAATCAGCCAAAGCTAGTCTCCGAACGAGTTGGAGTTAGATTTTAAAACAAACCCCAAATATTTAAGCCCATCCTCTAAATTCTTCCCAGCGAAAGGAAAAATCTCCCTCGCTCTGTCTGATAAGACTTCTTGAATTTCATTTTGCAACAGAATAGACTTGTTGAGATTTAGATCCATCCATGTATAAGAGTTCTTCATCCATATTTAATGGGATCCGTTTTCTGAACCAAATTTCAATCATCCTCAAGCCCAAGCCATATATATAACAATTAATTAAATATTTTAACAATTTTTATATACAATAAAATACTATATTATATAATATATAATCTCTCATCCCCTTTTATAGAACACTCTCGCCCATATACTCCAAGTGAAGTTGTAAAGAAAATAATTTTGCAACACTCCAAGCAAAGTAAAAGCAAAGTAAAAGAAACTAGTTGTCTTTCATCTTAATTCACACAGGAAAATCGAAAATGAAATTATTGCTAAGTTAGCGTATCAGAACTTAGGTTCCACAATTTATATGGCTCTTCAAATGATAATCCAATTGATGATATTACCAGTACCGTTATAGGTGCAAACTACTAGCACAGATTTGGTATGAAATGTTAAGGTGAACAATGACTGATAGGGTTATCAATAATTTGTATCACTCTAAGTCCTAGCACAGTTTAGTTGTCATTTTGCAGCATAGCACAGGTGGCCATTATGCAGCATGTGGTTATTATGCAGTCTAAGTTCTAAAACAAGAATAGATTTATACAAACTTAAACTAGAAAATAAACTAGTAAGTAACACCAGCATATACATATATTCACAACATAGAACCGTACCTGTGAGCGGGCCCTGTCTCATGGGTAGTCCTATGCTCACGCTTCTCAATTAAACACCAGCACACCAGTAATTTAGCACTCAACACATAATAGCAATATTATATTAGAAGTCTGAACTTGGAGCTCGTGGCTCTTACAATTCGCTATAGTGAAACACACACTGATATCATACGTCCCCCCACATACATGAGCACACTAATATATATACAAACTGAGAGAATCTGGTCGTCTAAAGATAGAACTACCAATTCCTATTATTCCACTAACAGTCTAAAAAACTTAAACTCCTATTGTCTGTTGATTTGCTAATACATGCGTGGTTACTTAGCAACGAATCAGAAATATCATCCAGACCATGGATCCCTTCCACAATGACTAAGCCGGTTTTTAGTTGTGCAAGTGGATCGAGGCTTATCTTAGCACATGTTGAATTGCTTGATTCGACCCGTTGAGGACAGATCTCCTTGATCCGTATTAAGTATGGTTGGAATCTTGTTGGAGCAGAATCAGAATTCATTCCCTTTCATTATCTTTGCCAGTGAACACTTAATACTTCTTGTTGATTTTAATTCTTCAATTTTGTTGCAGGTATTAAGGTAATATGTTGAGTATCAAATTAGGTATAGGCTTAATATTCTTGTTGATACAATAGTGTTGGCATACATATATTGAATGTTGATATGTATATTAGCATTATATTGGATTTTTGTTATATCTTCTCAAAATACCCTTGTGTTGAAAATAGAAATCCTTCATATTTCATTTGGAGAAACCTGAAACACCTTACACTTTATAATCATAGTTAGCTCTATTTATTATCCATACACAAAACAATTCAACTTTTCTTTTCAAAATCCACACCAAACCTTAACGATAAAGAGAAATCAAGATTAATATATGGCAAATTAGATAATACCTTAGGAGAGATCAGAAAATACAAGAAATAAGTACTTAGCACGTATAAGGAGGCAAAATGTATATGTATCTATAGGGTATAGGAAGCCAAAAAGATGCCAAAATGGGAGTTTATCAGCAGCGTCATGGTGGTAGTACGTCGAGATATGGAAGAAAGTGGTCATTATTGGAAGAGGTGGCTCATATAGAGCCAGTCGCGAAGTAAGCCAAGCATAATGAAGACTAGTTATGTGAGAGTGTGTAGGAGTATAGTGACAGCAGTCAAGGTCGAGGTGATTCACCCAGAAGCACTGATGAAAAGACTTCAAGCTTCGAGAGTTGAAGAGAATGGGATTCATATGCTAAGAAGCCATTGTAATGGGTCAAAGTTAGAAAAACTAAGTGAGGCTGATTGTCTAAGATGGAGGAGTGAGCATGAAATTCAAGGGGTCAGAGACTGCATCTGGGAATGGAAACTTGCAAAGGAGGTCTCGTGGCTTTTTCCTCCTGCAAGGAATAAGGAGGGAAGCCTACTGAGTTGAGGAGACAAGCACATTCAATCGAAAGTTTTGTGGGTCTCAAATCGTTGGGTGAGTAAGGGCTCGTGGACGAGTCGCATTCGTAAGTCAGCGAAGAAGATGGACAAAAAGGTAGGAGGTAGTTGGACAGTGAAGACTAAAGAAGGCAGGAATAGCAATATGTCCAGAAGAGGAGCGTGGTGGAGAGGGCAGAAAGGAAAGAAGTAGGAGGCGTCCTCCTCACAAGGCTCGGTCAATCGAACCAGGGTTGTGAGGGAAGCCTAGATGGTTGGGTCCAAATTCAAATAATTATGCTATGACGAGGAGAAAAAAATGGCTGGAGAGATAGAGGAAGCAGTTAGACTCCAATGGTGTAATATCTGAGAAGAATCCATAGTCCAAGAAGTCAAGGAGTGGGTGGATGACCCACAGTATTCAAGGACTAGGGAAACAAAGTATTTCAAACTTGTAGAGACATACTGGATATTTAAGGCCATGGTAGCCCAGGCAGTGGAGAAAGTCGGGAAGGAAAATGATGCCACTATACAGGTGATCAATATGTTGGAAGGAAAATTTGAGCTCTTTTTCATATTTCAATTTGGCATAAGATTTAGAATTACTCCAAAGGAGCAGTGAAAGGAAACAAACAAGAGTGTGCCAAGGGACTTGAACCCACCTGGTTCTCACAAATGCCCCATCCCGATCGCGAACGAGGAGGATGCAAGCGAGGCTGGGGAAATTTCTAAGTTAGAGAGCCACCATGGGACACCATAAAAATCCAGGTTTTGATTAGCAGTGTTATGTTTTCTTCTCTTTTTATTTATTAAATACAGACATAGGAAGAATTTAGCCTGATATGGTCTTGGCTTATAGGATCATAGGGTTATCTAGCTTGAGGAATTATGATGGATAATCTATTTTGAAGTTTGTTCTAAAACTCTGGTCAAAAACACTTTGGTATATCTTTGATCAGTGAGGGCTCTGGTTTGGGCTATGGTTTCCTCTTTGGTAGACCCTCACCGAGTCAACTGTAATTTTAATGTTTATATATAAAAATATAAACTATTGTTTTTAGTTAAAAAAAACTATATTATATGTTATATTATAACTCATTAATTATAATTAATATTATATAATTTAATTAATTAATTACCAGTAACAAATTATTTAATTTTAATATATAAATACTATATTATATAATATAATTGATTATAATATAATAATATAACTAGTAAATTATAGTATATAACATAGTATATTGATAGTTGGTTAGTTATACATTGTATATGCATCACAACTTAAGGATTGTATTTTCATTTTGTAAATTACATATATATTATAACTATTTAGTTGTTATATATTATATAGTAAATAACAATATTATAACTATTTAGTTGTTATATATTATATAGTAAATAACAAACCATGTGATATATAATATCTAATAATTAATCAATTATATTATATTATATATAATAATAAATTATGTATTAGATAAAACATTTATAAGTATATATTATTATTTAATTATAGTTTTATTTGAGTTTTAAATTTATTATTAAATATATAAAAAAGGTAATTAATCTTATGGGTTAGTTTGAGTGGCTTAGTGTTGTGAATTACAAGTAGGAGGTCACGGACTGAATTACAAACAGAATATCACATGGTCGAGTCTCCAAGATGGTTGTCCCGGCCTTTTTACCCTCCCATACCACCTCAAAATGAGGAAAAATACCTAAAGGGTTAAAAATATATATAAAAAAATATAATAGTATTTTTCAATTATAAATGATATAATATAAATTTACATATATTGGCACTGCATCTACAAAGAATAATAGTATATTTTTCAATTATGAATAATATAATATAAATTTACACATTTTGGCACTACATCATTTATTGTATTTATTGTGTGTACAAGGATCTAAAACTTTTATTATTATTTTTTACGCTCACCTCTTAGCTCTACATTAACCAACTTACTTGGTCATTAATGAAATAATATAGATTAATCTTCACTAGATAACACCTCTAACTTAGTGTGACATGCCATATGCTTTTACTAGTTTAATATTTTCCTTAGGAGGTTCATTTTGGACCCATATTTACTTTAATGAATCCTCAATATAAAGAAATTGTGTTTAATAACAAATTAGATCTTTTGAGTGGCTTGTGATGCCTTTGGACTTATTAAATCTCTCACCACCTTTATGAGGATGAAAACAATCTTTCTAGATTTCCTTTTGAACCTTAGCATATCTATCTAGACAACACTCTAATATTTTCCAAAACTTTAAAGAAACATTTGATACACCTTCAAGAAATGTCAACACCAATTATCTTCCAATTTCCCTAAATTTACGATTTGATCGAACTTAAATTACCACCTCGATTGCAAAAATTGAAGTCATCCTCTCTTGGCCCACCCCCTGCACATTTACCGAGCTTCACAACTTTCTTAGATTGGATAGTTTTTATCACAATTTTAACTTGGGCTACTCTAACATCGCCTACCCATTGCACCAACTCATCAATGCCAAAGTTATTTTTGCTTGGACAAAGTCTCATCAACATGCTTTTGATATTCTCAACAACATCTTTTCTCTACTCCTATTTTAACTCTTCCTAACTTGTTACAACGCTTCAAGATTGAAATCAATGCTTCCCATTACGCCTTTGTAGCATTTCTTTAGCAAAAGGATCATCACATAGCTTGTCATTCAATTACCTTTAATCAAGCCAAGTAAAATTATCCTATCCCACTTATAATAAGGCTTGTATGCCTTGGTCCAACCCATTTAGTACTGACACCATTAACTTTTGGGGAAAATGAAACTATCATTTATTCAAACCATTTCCCTTTCAATTTTTTCCAAACCATGATCCAAGAAGTTCAACACTTCAAATGAGCATCTTACTTGCATTAATTTTCAATTTGTTATCAAATACAAAAAAGATGTCCATTAATAAAATTGTTTGAATCATTCTCTCATACTTGTTTTATTCCATACCATGAATGTCTCTCTTATAGTCTTCTACGAATGGCCCCATAGCATGACACTAATCCTAACTTTGGTCCCATTTAAGCAACTCGCTAACATTCTATTACTAATTTAGAGCCATATCAGGTCTACAACTTGAAATGCAATTTTTGTGTAGGTTGGATCAATAGGTCTACAACTTGAAATGCAATTTTTGTGTAGGTTGGATCAATTGTGTATTTATTGTGGTGCACCCATGGAATCCCTATTGAAAGAGGCACATTCCACTTTGTATTGCAAACACTTTGACATACCATGATTGTGTTTTTTTCATTGTGAAACACTTTAGCAAAGTGCATATTTGAGGTGTGCTTTGAATACCAACCCTTGGCCCCTTTTTTAAGTTACTTTTGTCCTTAACTTTTCCTAAGTTACATGTATCCTTAATCTCTCCAATCACTTCAATATTAGGTCAAAGGATTTGCCAAGCATCTATAGTAATTATATTCTAAAGGCATTCGAATTCATTCTAGAACTCTTGTTATGCAAGAGAAGTTAATGGACCATCAATGCACTCTTCATTGTGTTCAAGTTGGCAATAAGGTTTGCCTTTACTTGGAGAAATGTATGTTTAAGGTGTGGTACATCACATGCAAAGTGAAGCCCCTCTTATCCAGGCCTTACACTATTCTAGATCAAGTTTTCCATGGTGGTTTTCAATTGGACCTACCAAATCCATTGGGTGTACATGACATCAACAGTGCATGTTTGTTAAAGCCACGATGTCAATGAACAACCATCCTAAATGTTAAGATATTAATGGCCAAGAATAAATATAATATCCAATTAATAATAATATGCAATAATAGAATGTAATATTGCATTGATAAGAAAATTATGCCACTTCGAGAGGGAAACTTCCTTGACCGCTTCAAGAGGGTTATGTCCTTATACAACCAATTGCACTTGAATAATACCTAACATATTTTTACATAGAATGGGTCTACATATAAATATAATTCAACAAGTGCCTATTTGAATACTCGTGACTATTTATTGTTACTCTTTATTCTTTATAAATATATATTGTTAAATTATGCTTATTACTTCTACTTTATTATTAGTATATGTGTACATAGCATTGCTACCCTCTTTAAGAAAAATTGTCCTCAAAGTGTGATAAGGTTATAATTAAGTCATGCTTCTGCTACAACTCTTTATCCCTATCTTGAAGTTACCCCAACCTGTAAGTTTCATCATCAAAATTAATCATGCAAACATTAGGATCCATGTACAACAAAACATGTTCTACATTTGCTCCTTTTAACTTTTTGTTCTTTCTAAGTGCATCATGAAAATCAAATGCTTGGTTTGGAAAAGCATCAATTAATTGTTGAAATTCCTAGAACAATATATCTAGGTACATATTTCTGAAATACTAATAATTACCTCTAATTATGTTTTCCTTTTTACTTTTCAATATATCATTAAGCAATTACGCTTCAGAAATTCAACCATATAAAAGTAGAACAATAGAGATCACAGAAAGAAACAAGATTTACCCTGGGAAAACCCACTAGGGGGGGGGGGCCAACAACCCTTCTTAATAGATAAATTCTTTGTACAACAAGAGAAACACTTAGAACCTGGTTATAGCCTCCAAGTCAAACCCTAGCAAATACAGTGACATTTGCAGCAACGTCACAGGAAGTTGAGCACAAGAGAGAGATTACCAGCTACAGAAAGATGTGCATTGCAGAGAGAGAGAGAGAGAGAGAGAGACATCACATGTGAAAACTGGAGAGAGGAGAAAGAAGAACGAAAAACAGATATCAAAAGATATTTGCTTGATATACATAGTTGCTCCAGAAACCAGTGAGCCTTTGTAGCTGCAATTGCTCTTATGAGGAAGGCGAATTGTTGTATGTAAATGGAGAGGCCAATGCCTTTATTTATACTAATTTGTCACTCAGTTTTGGGGCCGACTTGTCAATTCTCTTGGGGCCGACTTTACATTGGGTTATCTTCAACACTGTGGACCGACTTGACTTGGAGGAGGGCCAATTTGTACAACTTGGTGCCAAAAATTCATTTTTACAACTTCAAACTTTCCCTCTTGAAATTTCGAGGGAGGACTTGACTCAAAAATATTTTTCCGCATGTCTCGAGCATTTACATATGTTTTACAAATCTTATGAGACTAAATATATACATTATGAAGACAAACCATAGTTACAAAATTCAACACTAATTGCACAATGCCTTCTCTTAATATTCCATCCTTTTTATATATCTAATGAACTATATTTATGAGGTCCTTGTGCATTGGTTGTCAGTAAAATTTATGTGTGTCCATCACGAATAAGAGGAGAATACAATGTTGAGAAGTCATTTCCTGAAATGATAATAGGAACACAATTAATAATGTTGAATTCTCTCCAATCTTTTTCAAAGCTCACTCTTGTAGGATTCTCAGCCAAATTCATCGATGTTCCAATAACTATACGATTGTTGACTCTCATTGGAGTGTTTGTGAATATTCCAACACCTTGTGTCTGATAAATATTATAATTGTTCCAATTGATCCACTTCATAGCATTCTTTGTGATAACATCTACCCCTTGTTCAAAAATAACTGGAATGTGGTTTGCAAATCTAAATACATTAATTCCTTACTTGACAATTGTCACCTACACTAACCCCTGCCTCCACAATAAATGGATGAACTTCAAAAATGTGTGGACTACCCTCGTAGGTCATAACCAAGTCTAGATGTAGCTCTTTTATGATCCTAAGATAAAGATTGTATTCCCTTGTAGGACTAAGACAACCACCACTAGGATCATCAAACTTAGCTTGTTAGAAGAGTTGATGGATTCAAACTTTTTGTTGATATGAAAGATATTTCACAACCACCTTGCGTGTAAACTCTAGACCCGTCTCAACAAAAAAGAGATTAGCATAGATTTCTCGATATTAACAAACTCATGCTAGAGACATTAGATAAGTGTATGCTTCTGTAATATTCCAGATAGAAAAAGTATGCATAACGGAAATAAAATGCTAGAAATGGCAGATGAGCAACAATATAACCAGAACAACACCACAATAATACCAAAATAACACCAGAAAGAGCACTTAGATTACTGAGAGCAATGTTCACTTGCCTCTTCGAGGGGGCAACCTCCAACAAAGAAGAGCTATATTACAATAATATCCAAGAGAACGGTGCTCATACCCTCGACTCATATTTATACTAAATTTGTCTATCAAAAGAACCATCTAGAGGAAAATCCTTCTAGAAACGGAAGCTTCTATTAGGTCTTATTACATTCAACTTATTCTTCCTTATTGCTAGGCCTTATTCATATTGACCTTTATTACATTGGAATATATTATTCTACCTACGTGAGGGGTTAGGTCCCTAACATGTCCTCCCTCTTAAAAACAGTCTTGTCCTCAAGGCTTGAGATGTGGAAATTGTTGCAGAATGGTAGTTGGTTCTCAAGTGGCATCTATTGGGGTTGTATATTTCCACTGGACTAGCATTTCCTTGATGGTTCGTTGACGCAGGCGACGCTCACGTTGGTCCAAAACTGCTTCTAGTTGTAGCCAAATGGAGCCTTCTTTGTCCAACTCGGGAAGGTTGGTTTAAGTTTGGCACTTAGTTCCTGTTAGCACTCTGTAAATTCCTAGAGGTTGTAAATGGACAGAATAAATTTATGAGAGGTAACCTTAACCAACCACTTCGAAACTAGGATCTAGCCCTGCCAGTTTCAGAGAGGGATCTCTCTGTAAGATTTAGATTTGTTTGGATTTTCAAATCCTAGGCTAGTTAAAAAGAATAGTACCGAGTTGTTTGTTTTTTTTTTAATAAAATGGTTGAATGTCACTTACACTTTCATTGGGCTATGGGGTTTGTTTTATAAAAAGGAAATCAAAGGACAGTTTTTTAGAAGATTCGTTTTACAACGCAAGGTAGTGCAACTGCTGGATTCTTTTAGAAATAAAATGATGGACTGTTGAAAACATGAGATATCGGCTAAAACAAAGAAGAAATTAAGAATTTATTCATTATAACATCAGAAGGAAAACATTTAAATCTATAAAAGATTAGGAACAGAGTACGCAATGGTAAATTCTGCAACTTTAACTTCTTTTAAGGATTAGATTAGAAAAACATGATAACTGAGAAATAAAACTTTTTACGAAGACAGAGGAAACTTCACCGACAGTTAACACGCAGGAATCCTATGAAACGTCTCTTTGTTTTACTGGAATAACCTCTTGATAAAAATTATAGCGATTACAGCTCCTCGAGCGTAAAGATCAACCCTCAGTACTTCAAGGTTTGAAGTATTTATAATAAAAATTACAAGCGACCCTGTCATCAATGATCAGGACGTGGCAGAAGCTAATTTTAACTATCTAGATAACAAGATACAAAAATATAGGAATTGATGATGATGCGTCGAATCTCTCATGTTGATTTTGGGGAAGACCGTTGGTGAGTCATTCATATGACTTTGACTGCGCTGGACGCTGACTTGGACGAGACCTTTATATTTACTCAATCAATTTGCGCAGCTCATCCCATCTTTGTGTACCGGGGATGGTAACTTTCAATAGTCGGCGGTAGATTTCATCGATCTCGGTATACTTAGCAAAAGTCAGCTTGGTGAGGAAAATGTACTTGATTTCGTGTTGTATGTTGAGGTTAGGCTGCAAAGTCTCCAAGAACGCTTTACCTGTGATGTTGCCCTGTATCCCTGAGAACTTGGAACTGTCTTTGGCCACGGTGGCAATCTTTTGCTTATAATCGGATAAGGTCATCAATTTATCATTTAGGACAAATAAGCCAGGAAGGCCCTTTTTCTGTAAGGCCTCAAGCTTGTTAAAAAACCTCTAAACTCCAATGTCCATGTTCTGAGATTTCTCCTCCAACTGCAACATTAGTCCTCTTTTGGTCAACACTCTTTTGACTTCGAGGATAGTCTATGTTCTGTCTTCAACTTTCAAGTTTTCAAGCTCTTCCTTGGTTTTTGAATTCAGAAACTTGATGATCTCATTAGCTGCCGAGGGCATTTCACCCTGCTCTCCTCTTATCCTGTCGATGGCCTGCCTACTCTTCAGCACCGGATCATGTTGCTCGAACATGATTTGCACCATGGGCCAAATTTCGTTTATGGAGTTGGAGATATCTGTCCAGATATTTTCCTTAGCCTTTACTAATGTCTTACCTGCCACTGTTTGTTTCTGAAGTTGTTGTATTTCTTGCTTGAGCTTCTCTGATACTTGTTTCTCAATGTTGTATCTTGTTTGGTAGGAAGACTTGAGTTCCTAGGGACTTTCAACCTCCATTTTCAGCCTATTGATCTATGTTCCTTGCGGAGTCATCTCCTCCATGGATTTTGCTAGCTCCACAGTTTTTTCCAACTTCAATTGGGTCTAAACATTGTTTAGAGATACATGTAATTGT
>JASDQU010263500.1:0-12628 GCA_032191745.1 Picea mariana | reverse complement strand
ATGTGCATGTAATAATTATTGTTCGAACATGCATACGATAAAATATTTCATCAATTAGAATACATGTTATTATTTATATTAACTTATGAATAAAAAAATGCATTAATTCAAAATCTTATTCCTTATATGCATTCTTCTCTAAAACAACTCTCCAATGACTGTACTCATGCCTCATTTTGAGTTCTGAGTGAAAAGTTACAACATTTATAGGTTGCAATTTTCCACTCACTTATTGTTGTAGAATTTACTTTATTAATTTTTGATACAATTTTAATTCCCAATTCAAAATTTTGGGTGGATATATGTCTTCTCCTTCTAAAGACCTTTCTAGCGACTACTTGTTTGCTCCAATCTGAGCTTCGAGCTGAAAGTTATGGTCCGAAGAAGTTTAGACTATTTTTCTTAATTTATCCTTGTACACTACATGGGTCTTCTTTCTCTTCCTGCACATTTTCAAGTACCCATATCCCAAATATGGATCCATTAATTTCTTATATGGATAATAATATTTCCATAGACTACTATAGTGCCTCAAACATACTTATGATCAAAGAGTTATGTCCTCTGGAAGTAAATCAGTGCAAATTTTTTACCTTAACTATTTTAGCGATAACTTTCTCATACAAGCTCTATTTTTCACTCGGAGTAGCTCATTGGGTAGCTCTATCCTATCTCTTTTATTCAAGATGTAGAGTCTAAGTGTACCTTCATACACTTTCCTCATGGGTTTTGATTTCCTAAAAATGTCATTTAGGGCCTCAAAATTGCCTCGCAAGTCCATAACCTTCAAAAACCACAAAAATTCACCTAAAATTGATTGCTTTACTATGTTAACAACCCTTAAATATGAGTCACGATCTCAATTCAGGTGAAATCTTATTCATTGATCTGAACTCTATCAACAATTGGTGATCAACTAATTCATTGGCATGAACGTAACACTTTTCCAAAGTTGTCAATTCGACCATAGACCATTGGTTCTTTCTTTTGACAATCGATTTGCACTACATTGCTAAACCGGCCGACCCGACCATTGACCATGCATGTTGACTGAAAAAAACACTTCTCCAATTTGGTCGAACCAACCATCATCCATTGACAATCTTTGTTGGCTAATGTGGAAACTGCTAACATGAGCTAACACATGGATACTGATGTGGCATGACACGTCATCCTAAGGTGTCAACTTGACTGATGTGGCATCACACATCATCCTCCCCTTTTCTTCATCAGTCGTCGACAATTTCTCTTGGATGAACCGACACCTCACTGAACTGGCCAACCCGACCATTGACCATCGGGGATTAGTGAGTCCACTTGTCGAGTGAACACCTCACTAAATCTGTCGATCCCCGACCATCGGCCTGTTGAAGATTGAGTAGCTTCAAAAGATATCCTTATTGTATTTGACCAAGACAAACCCTAAAGAATGTTATTATATTATATTTATTAAGACGACCCTATTGTTCCTTTGTAAAATTCATCCCTATTGTGCATTGACAATTAAATGTAAATTAAGAGGGTAAAGTGATAGGTTGGCCCAAACCTAATTAAGCGAGGCTAGACTACTATTTATAAAGGAGGCTAGCACCTCACTTGTACACTCACTCATAAGCTCTGCAATCAAGAGGAAAAGTGTGCAAGTCTTGTAGGAGAAGCTACTGCAGCTAAGTGTGACATTGAGGATGATTTTTGGTCTATATCTTGGATACATCTTGGTCAAGTGGTGCACTACTCTTTCCTAGTGCAAGAGTAGAGGAGGATCTTCTTCTTTTAGTTCTCTCTCGAAGATAAGCATTGTTCTTGGTTAGCTAATCTATATTGAGGAATTTTGGTGGGTTTTCTTTCCCTAGAGGGTTTCCTAGGATAATATGTGTGTCTATATTGTTTATGTGATCATATATATGCATTTAATGTGTTAAATGGTTGTAATAATAAAGAAGAACTATAATTTCTAACTACATAAGTAAAATAACAACATGGTAATAGAGCAAGTCTGAAAGAAACCAATTCAGAGTTTATAAAGAAGTGGCTAGCCTCAACGCACTCTCTCCAAGATTCAATTTTTAGTGTTGTAGTTGCTATGGAATTAGGCTGGTTTTCACATAAACCCTAAGGGTGAAGATTTCCCTGTTTAAGGAGGACGTTGGAGAAAGTAACTACACATAGTATCTCACCCTAGGAGGGTGCATCTAGTCCATAGATCAAAATTTTGAGATTTGAAAGTTGAAACATTAGGGCATCTTCATAAACCTTAAGTCTGGTTGTAGCTATAGCATATTTTGTGACAGACTTCATCCTTGATTCAACAATCTCTTTGGTAAGGTATAAAATCCTCATCTTGAAAAGTTATTTGTTTACTTGTTCCGAGCAGAATGACAACTAGTACCAAGCTTGACGAAAAGATTTAAGGAGTCGATGACTTATGAGCGTGGAAGTATAGAGTGATGCTCATTCTAGAAGAGAATGACCTTGTAAGTTTTATTGAACAAGATATTGAAGAACCAGAGGGAGATGAGGCCAAAGCCAAATATAATAAGAATCTGATCAAAGCAAAGAGGATCATTATCAATTCCATCAAGAACCATTTGATTCCTCATGTTTCAGCATTAAAAACCCCAAAACAAATGATGGATGCCTTATCCCATATATTTGAAGGCAAGAACATCAACCGGAAAATGACCTCAATGAAACAACTCAACAATGCAAATATGCAAAATTCAGAAACCATACAATCTTCTTTCACAAGAGTATCGTATCCTACATTAAAGAGCAACTTGAAGCTATTGGAGACTCAGTCGAAGAAGATGGGATAACGATGACCACATTAAATGGTCTTCCAAATTCTTGAGAATCCTTCATCCAAGGAATATTCTCTAGAACAAAGTTAACTAAGTTCAACAGATTTTGGGAAGACTGTACTCAAGAAGAAGTCATATTAGAGGCAAGAAAGGAAAATATAGAGAACAATGAAGATCAAGTGCTAACAATTCATGCAAGAAAAGGAAAGAACAAGAAAGAAGTTCACTCTCACAAAATATTTCAGAAGCCTCATAAAGGACAATATTCTCATAAATATATCTCAAGCTTCAGATGCTTCATTTGCCAAAAGATGGGAAATATTGCAAGAAATTTTCCCGAAGCAAAAGACCAAGATAAAACCAGTAAGTTTAAAAGGCATCATGCCCATTTCACAGGAGAACATGAACCTGATCAGAAAAGAACAAAAGAAGATGATATAGATGAACTATATCTTATGTGGTATAGGACATAGTGCTTCTGAAGCACTTGATTCATATCAAGTGATATTGATAGCTATATCTTGTTTCCTTCCACAATTAAAACTTCAGGAAGTAAAAGAGTTGGAGATTTGTTGTATCATGAGGGTCAAGTACAAGTCATGAAGAAGTATCATTATTCATCTACACATCATACAGATCAAGCAAGAAGTTTGACAAATGCATGCTCCATGTATGCACCCTTCATATTTGATTTCAGTTTTAAGTTTATTAACATTAGATTTTATGCATTTTTTAGCTTAGCTTGTTAGATCATTATCCCTAGTACGGGAATCCAACAAGGACTAATTTAAAATCAAGAAATAGTTTATGTGCTCAGGGGTGGCATATGTAAATGCCTATGGTTGGGTGGCAATGATGTGACATTGTCTATGGTAAAATGAGCACATTAGAATATAGCTCACAGTGTTTTGCAGTTTCTCGGTGAGAAGACTTGGTCAATGGATAATGAAGCCACCTTGACAGGAAGTTGAATTCGTTTGAAGTTTGACTCAACTTTTCATATTAATACATGGTATCCGACACCAAGTATATCCTGTAGAGACTCTGAGGTTATTATAGAATTAGAAGAAGTCAAGGCTCAGAGGGACCAGGAAATGTTAGTGGAGCCATAAGGGTCTACCCAAAACCATTGTAGTAACCCAGAAGAGACTAGTATGCTCATGTGACACTTTCTAGGATGCAAATCCATATAGCATTGACGAGCCATATCACAAGGAGAAGATGGATCCACCAGTGGTGAGGCAGGTGGCCCCACCAAGTACCATATCACAAGGAGCAGATGGATCCACTAGTGGTGAGGCAGGTGACCCCACCAAGTACCAGCTCAAAAGGATCTAGAGTTAATAGGGAGTCATCCCTCATGATCCAATAAGGAGGATCAACCTCCCCAGGACCATTCATAGAGATGTACAAAGCCTGATTTGTTTCTAGAGGATTCTCCCAGAAAGTGGGAGAAGACTATGATGAGACACTTGCTCTAGTAATCAAAATAAGTATATAAAGAACAAACATGATTCATTAAAATAATTTGACATAGTATGAGATTTAGAGGGAGCATGTATGACAATCCCTGTATTTGGGATTGAGTTATCTCCATTGTCATTTGGTGCAGTACATGAGTTGGGCCATGGAGACATGACTATAATAGAATATTGAGTTACCTCTAGAGAAAGAGGATAAGATACCCTCAGTGTCGGTTATTGAGCCACTCTTAGTTTTAGATGAAGTTGTTTATGCGATAGAGTAGAGGGGCTACTCTCAGAATTCAACAACCACAGTGAGAATGGAGCAATCATTCTCAACTTCAGAGCAGTTGTAGGTGCAAAGTCCCAGTCCCAGAGGAACAGTTGCAGAGAGATTATAGAACATACTCTCAGGCAGTGAGATGGATAATACTTTATAGAAAACACATAGAGCTAGCACACAATTGTGCAGATTGAGTTGCAGTTGAGCAAGTGTACCAGTTTGGTACAATGTGATGTGAAAATTTTGGTTCATTGATATATTTGAAGAACACGAGGACATGTATATGTTTTGCAGTAAAATACATGTTCACCTGATTATGGAAAAACATGTGATGAGGTACCTAAGGGGTACAATCAATTATGGACCCAGATATATCTCGAATTATGAGATAATATTTGCAGGGCTACATAGATTCATATTGGGTAGGCAGTGACACAGACTGGAAAAGTACATCTGAATGTTTCTTTAGTATGGGACCAATTGTGATCTCGTGACTCAGTGATAAGCATACCTATATGGAAATCAGTTCCATAGAGGCATAGTATGTGGTAGCATGGTCAACTTGTGGTGAATAAATGTGGCTTCAGAAGTTGATTGCAAAGTTATTTGATCTCGAGTTGGAGGAAACCTGTATTTTTTTTATGACAACCAAAGTTGCATAAAGTTGTTAGTGAACCTAGTGTTTCATGACAAGTCCAAGCATATGGAGATCAAAGTACCTTTATATCCAAGAGATGATACAGAAGGGATCAATAAATCTCCAGTATATTCCTACTGACGAGAAGGTAGCAGACGTGATGACTAAGCATCTATCAAGAAATAAGTTTGAATAATTCTGAGATGATCTTGATGTGGTCCAGAAGGATTTTCCCTCATGAGAGGGAGTGATGTGTTCCCTAGTTGTTATAGCAAGATTTGCCTCACCATTGCTATCTTGCATAGAGGGGTTTTTTCCATTTCCCTATGCAGACTTATCAACCCCTTTTTGATAAATCCAGAGCCAAAAATATATATTTTTCCACATATACACTCCCTAACTGCTATGCAAGATGCGTATATGCTTGTTGCCCCACTACAACTCGTGTATATTGGGATTTGTGTCAGAAAATACAAAATGAGGTTGGGTTTCCATGTCATGACAAAATATATTTGATCTTTGGCCTTCCATATACTGGAAACATTCCGAATTGGCCCCTCAGTTGCATTCTAGAGCCTATAAGAGCACAATGTCGAGCTATGGAAAAAGAGGAGAAAGCATTCAACTTTGAGAGAAAAGTTACTCTAGAGAAATTACTTCATATTGAGTCTACATCCCTTTGTCCCTCAAGTCTAAACAGAGTGTTCAGCCCCCAAGCTCTTTCCTTATTGTCAAGAGGACCTCATTACCTCTTTGCTATGATCTTGCCTTTGGTGGAGGATTGAAATGGTGGAGACCCTGTTGGAAGAAACTTGGTTTCTTGGTTTCGAACCGTGCCGACACGAAAGTCTGTAATGTTGATACTTCTCTTGATTCATTATTAATAGAAATAATCCCTTCCCATCCTATTGATATCTTGCAAATATATGATTATTATCCATGGACATGTTTGTAATGTTTATTAATGGATTGTGCTATCTGATGTGATAAATCATTTTATATATTGTCACTATATACTTGCATCGCTTGTTTGTTGAGAACTTCTTGTAGGTGTAAAGCTTTGGGTCAAAGTGCTCAACGGTGGAATGACATCAAACGATTGGATCGAGGTAGGCTTCTTATTCATATTGCACATTAGTTTATATATAACACACGTTGGAATTGAGTTGATTTTTGCAGTCATACCTGTCTGTTGTGGTTTACCCTTGGCCATAGAGAGTTTTTCCCTTGTAACAGAATTGGCGACTCCACTGGGGATAGATCTTCCTTCTAAGGGTTGAAGTATTTTTTCTTCTTACATTGCTCTTTTTCCTTTGTGTTTCTTGTCATATCACAGTTGGACAGAGTCTGTTCACTCTGGGTCTGAGTTTTTCAGCCTTTTACCCTTGCCTAGCCTTGTTTTAAAAGATATACACCCTTTTTTCCCTGACAACCGTGTATACACGCTTTCTGTCCCATTGCAAGAGGCGTATATATGCCCTTTTCTCTTGAACAGTCATGTATACCATTTCCCCTTGCTTACTTTCTTGGTTTAGTGACTGCTGGGTAGGTTTTGAGCAGCACTGAGCCTTCTTAGGTCTCTGTGGTGCATGTTGATATTATTTGGGATGACAGGAAACTTGTTTGGAGTTGAATTTTTGGGCAGTGTCTTTCTCTTTGTTTTCCATTTTTTATTTGTCCTTGGTATTTGGGTTGTCTACTTAGCTTCTTGGTATTCTGCTCGAGTGATTGATTTTATACACAATAGAAGTTATATATCAAGTCGCTTATCATTCCATGCATTTTCTTTTTAATACATTGAAAATACAAAAAAATAGGTATTTTGCATTGGTTGGTATTTTTGTCTTGGAACCTTTATCATTAGATTAGCATATTTAGTGCAAGATTGCATTTTACTTCTGAGTTGCAGAGTTAAAATTGAAGATTGCACTATTTTTTTTAGCATATCATTCACTGAAAAGTTAAAGTTAGGCTTTGCATTGTATCTATTTTTATTTTCATGCAGAGTCATAACACCATGAGTTTCATTTCCATACCTTTTTGAGTAATCATGGCCAATAAAATTTACACTTTAAACTAAAATTGATTAGTAACGATTTTATTGTTTAGGGTGCATAAACTAGCCTAGGATTTAGTGCCTTGGAATAGGATTTTGTGAGTAAACTTCTCCAAGGCAATTAAATCAACATATGTGTCTGAGAGAGGGAGTTGAGAAATCCATTGTATAATTGGTAATATCAGGAGGCTCCACTCACACCAGAGTTAAGCACGAGGTTGCACGAAGTTTGTTGAAGGGATAACCCCTGGATACTCACCTAGCATCAGAGATAGATCTATGGATTTATTCATATTTGGGGATCTTGCTAGTATCCATACCTCTGTGAGAGGTGGTACTTTCGAGGTTTCGGGCTTTGCTACCCTGCCCATATGGTAATCTAGACTTACGACTGTTTTCCTGTGCATCAGTTATATAGTGGTTGATTAGTTGTTTGACTTAGGTTTCTCATAGGTTACTTGCAGGGGTTATTCTGCTTGTATCTTGAGTCAGATAGGGGTTATTCTGCTTGTATCCAACTGGGGGAAATTTTCATAACCCTTATCAGAACATTCCTGCTGGAATGATGCCCAATCCATCTTTCAAGAATCTACCTGGGGGAGGGTTTTTTAATTTCGGACAAGGTTNCCTAATACTTAGTCTTTTGTGGGAGGATGGGGTCATGTGTCGCAACCAATAGTGACTCATGATCCCACATGGCCCCCTGTCCCCACCAAGCTTTCATCAGACATTCCAAAGTTTGAGGGTAAGAATGGCGAGGACCCTGGTGATCACGTCACTACATTTCACCTCTAGTGCTCATCGAATTCTTTGAATCACGATTCTATTAGATTACGATTGTTTCAGCGCACTCTTATCAGGATTGTGTCACAATGGTATATTGAGCTACCCAGGGGGACATATGGTCTTTTCAACAGTTAGTGCTAGCCTTTCTTAACCATTGTCAACTACCCGTTCGTTACGATGTTGGCCTTGAACTTTTGTCAAATTTACGCGAGGGTTCTGATACTCATATTTCAGACCATATCCAGGAATGGCGTAGGCGAAGACGATTAGTTAAGACTCCCATACCCCCAACATTTCTTTTAGAATGGTTTTTAAAGTCTTTTCATGCCCCTATTTCAAAGGACGTTGCTACTTCCGGGGTCTTCAACGAGGAAGAGGCCATTTTTAGAGCCCAACAATTTGATTGATCTATGCTCAGTCTGGGATGTTATACCACCTTCTTCCCGATGCACCACGACCAACTCATGATCCTAGACAGGGTCCTGGGCCTCATGCCGATGGCATTGTGAGGTCCACCATTGTAAAATCTGTAGACTCGACAACGAAGTCTGCTGGAGGACCAGCTTCGTCTGGATCCTCCAAACCCACCCAATCGGCATATGTACATTCTGTGCAGTCGTCGAAAAACCAAAATGGTGACCAACAACTAGATGGGAATAAACGAAAAAGGTCAAAATAATCATAAAGGTTGGAAGAATGAACCCAAGGACAATAATAATAATGGAAAACAGAACGATAATGCTAGAGAGGGCACCAAAGAAAAGCGTAAGGTTAAGTTTTCTTGTAAACTTTGTACAGATGATCACCTTACACACTTATGCCCCAAACTTTCGGAGGCTACAAGGCTTTTAAATATTCCTCCCGCTATGCTAATGAATCCTTTTCCTCACAACCAACACTTAGCCTTGAGTTATTCAAACATCGAAAATGCGCCTAGTGGGAGTCAAAACCCACCACTGCAATATGGCGACCATGTTTGTATCAATATGGTCGATGCAAAAATTGATATATCCACTCGCTAGTACTAGCCTAGAAGTTCCTCCTCCACCCCTAGAGATGAATTTACAGATCGAGAAACCAGAGCCACTGCCTTGTATTTCGAAAGTATTATTTAAGTGCTCTACCCATAACCCTAATGCTAGAGCCGCCCATAACTACTCTATTGTTGAGGATCTGGGCCAAACACCTTGTGCGATGTCTGCTTTGGAGGTACTCCGGATGTGTCCATCATAGAGGAATGCCTTACTCTCTGCCTTAGGAGCTCTTGAACCCAGTCGCTCGAAGATCATCAAGTTTGATGTCATGGAAGTGAAGCCTCTCTTACCCTACCATGTGGATTTCGAAATCCTTGTGGAGTATTCCAAATATACAATCAAACGAGCAGTCGTTGATGAAGGTGCTGCCACTTGCATGATGTCCTTGGTCTGTTGGAAAGCTATCGGTTCTCCAACACTTTCAAAGTCGTCGACCATGTTGACTACATTCAATGGTCATTCCTTCCACCCTCATGGTATTCTCCCTGCCTTTCCAGTCCAGTTAGGTGGGAAGATGATAGAGGTGGAAGTAGAGGTAGTTGATGCACCTCTCGATTATAACCTATTACTAGGTCGCAATTGGACTTATGTTATGGTCGTCTTCATACCATCCATTTTCTGCATGCTTTGCTTTCCTCATCAGGGGGAGATTGTGATGATCGACCAGTTATCCTTTGCGTACTCTAGCCCAAACACATATGTTGGACCGTCGATCCCTGTGGTCGACAATTCTTAGCCGACAACTGAGAATATTGGTGTCGAAATGTATTCTTCCCTCATGGGTACTTTCGACTTATCGACATCGACTCACCACATTTACACCATGTCCAGTACGCCTGCTTTAGTAGAGAGGTCCATCCCTTTCTGCGCTTCTTATTTTAGTGACCCTTGGACCCTACCTTCTCCGACTTTGTCGGTTGAAGGTCAGTTGCATGTTGGCATGGATATGCCACTATTGGCAGCAAAGATTTCATATCAAGCTATCCTTGACTCTTCTGCCGATCCCAATCTTGTTCCTCATAGACGATCGAGGAGGATCCAGTTCTTAGGCTCATGTGGTCCACTTCGTTATCTTGTTCACATGATTTCTTGGATGAGACTTTGCCTTTGGATGAAGCCATCCTTGAAGACATGAATATTTCTGAGAGACCTTGGGACGATATGCATCATCGATCTTATTTTCTCCCAAGTCTTGAAAGAATTGAGCAAGATGATTTTAGTCTCCCAAGTCTTGAAAGAATTGAGCAAGATGATTTTAGATCTACCCTGAGTGAGATAGTCGGTCATGCCATTGTTCCACTTGATACACCTGACATTTACGACAAAGGGAATATGACGAGTATTTCTCCTACCGTTCAGATCGATATCTCTCATACCCCTGGCAAGATTGAAAATGTAAATATAGGTGCAAATTGTTCACCAGAAGAGATTCTGATCTACACCAACCTCTTCAAATAATTTTGAGACGTATTCATTTGGTGATATGAAGAGATGCCAGGGATTGACCCCCATATTTTCAAACATGAGATTAGGACTTACCCGGATGCTAAACCCATTTGACAACGTCTTAGAGCTGTTAATCCTAGGAAGTCCCCCACTATTAAGGAAGAGGTAGAGAAGCTAATTAATGTTGGCTTTATCTACGTGGTTCCCTTTACCGAATGGGTATCCAACCCCATTCCTGTGAATACAAAGCAAGGAACCATCCATGTGTGTATGGACTTTCATGACCTGAACAAGGCCTGTCCTAAAGATAACTTCCCCACGCCTTTCATTGATCAGATTCTCGATGAGTGTGCGGGAAGCGAAATATTTTCTTTTATGGATGGATTTTCAGGCTATTTTCATATGTCCTTAGGGCACGTTTGCATACCGAAAAATTCCTTTCAGCCTAAAAAATGCTCAAGCAACCTTCCAACGAGCCATGAATTTTGATTTTCATGATCTCAAACACATAGTCAAAGCTTACCTCGATGATCTTGCTGCTCACTGTCACAAGAATGTGGATCATGCTATGCACCTTCGACTGGTATTTGAAAGATGTTGCTACTATAGAATCTGACTCAATCCTCATAAATGCATATTTTGCGTTAGATATGTTCGTCTCTTAGGATTCTTAGTCCTCGAGACAGGGATCATGGTAGATTCACTCAAGGTTGAGGCAATTCTTCAGTTTCCTCCCCCCCGCACGATTAGACAACTTCAAGGTTTACAGGGGAAAGCTAAATTTTTGCGTCGATTTATTGTGAATTATGCCAATATCAATAAGGGTTTCATGTGCCTATTGAAGAAAAACACCTCATTTATCTGGGATGACCAAGCCCAACAGTATTTCGATGCTTTAAAGAAAGCCTTGGTATCAACCCCTCTGCAGAAATATCCTAATTACAGTAGAGATTACTTGTTGTATATCGCCATGTTTGAAGAGACCATTGACATGGTTTTAGTTCAGAAGGATGATGAGCTCCATGAGCACATCATCTATTATCTCAGTTGAAATTTAGTTAGTCTTGAACGTAATTACTCGCACGTTGAAAAGCTAGCTTTCGCTGTCGTCCACACAACCCAACATTTACGACACTATATTGTTGATACTGAGAGGAGGGTGAATCAATATAAAGTACAATTTAAAAACCATTTTCAAATTATACTTAAAGCATTCAATTATATCCAATGATCAATGAACAATATTATAAGAGTTACACCAATACACCACAATACACCATGCACAATATATGAGAAATAATCAATAGTTTTTGTTCAAGGGAAGTAATGACTTCCAAAGGTAACTACAACTTCCAAATGTAAAGGGAGGGATAAACCTCCAAGAGGAAGATACAATCCTCCAATATCAAGAGAGATTTGAACTCTCCATCCTTTCTCCTTCCTTCCACCCAAGAATATATGAGAGATAATAAAACTTTACATTAAATCATCACCATCAACAAATCATCACATAGAACTAGATAATGCTTCCTGAGACTTCTTCAGTTTCTGCAATTTGTCAATTCTTGGAGTACTCTAATCCCATAGATAATATTACTCAATGTATTCTCTAAAACTCCTCCAATTTTCACTCCTTGAATCCTCCCCAAAAAAAGGTTATAGAAAGAATGGTAGACTTTATTCAATTCTGGTCTATTCAGGAGAGTGAACTTGCATAAAATTCCCCACACTCAATAATTAACATCTGATTCTAAAACTCACACAAAAGAAACTAAAGTCTGTACTCCTTCCAATGAAATTTGTCCCACTTCATTTGGATTCTTGATGAATAAGTTATGACTATTTTACCCGGAACACCTTTTTATTGACTAGCCTCAGGACTAGTCACAAACCCTATCTTCCACATAGTGTATCTCCATAATTATAGCGAATCAAGAGCTGAAATTTTTACCAAAGGTACCTTGATATGTCTTCTCAATACGATAGATAATTCACCATCTGAATCATTCTAGAAAAAAATTTATAGAAAAAATGGTAAGATGACTTGAAAACAACATACCTTAGAACACATCACCAAAATACTTCATCCTCCCTTGAAATCCGACCTTCTTTTCTTCTTATT
>JASDQU010263499.1:0-15480 GCA_032191745.1 Picea mariana | reverse complement strand
GAGATAGGATTGGGGTGAAGGATAATCCCTTTCTTGTTGAGAGGGAGTGTTGAAAAGTCAACAAGAAACATGTGTCTAATTTACTTTCCCCTTAAATAAATTGGACAATAAATATTAATCTATTATTTCATTCATAACTGAGTGAGTTGGAGTTGTGACAAAATTATAAGTGTAGTTAAATGAGTTAAGATCAGTTGTACTAGTTGTAACTAAACTTGCACTGGTGAGAGTTCAGTAAATCAGTGAACTCACATGCAACTGAAGATTCACCATGGTTAACTACATGCATGTCAGATCCAGTGGAGACCCAGTTGAGATAACATGTGAAAGGGACAGTTTGGCTATCAGTTGTGATTTGATCACACATGCAGTGGATATGCTCATGAGCATGTGCAAACTAGTCAATTCAAATACGTTGTGAGAATTCCAATTGCAGAGATTGTGCAGAGGAGGCAGGCTGTCTGGACACAGAGAATTGTCACATATATTTGTTGATTTGTGTATGACAGTGTGAGACGATTGTATTGTACTGAGAGCTCTTGGATTAGAGTTTTGTATGAGATTGTTTCATGATTTATGATATACATGATATATGATAGTGGGGTTTTTAGCTTTACGCTTTCCTAGTAAAACTTATGTGTCATGTGTTTTTGATATTTCACTTTGTGATTGTGGTTTAATTTTCCGCAAGAATAATAGTAGAAGAGATTATGTATTTAACAGTGGTGTATAATTGTTAGATCAGGAGAATCATAGTAAATACTTAATTTGTATTGAAATTTCTACAAAAGTGACCTAGAATATGCTTCTAAGGAAGCTACTTGGAGAGTATAAATAAGAGGCAAGGCTCTCTCATTTTGATCACACTTGAGCATATTGAATATCTACAGGTGACTGAGGTAACTAAAGGATATCTAAGCCAAATTTCAGAGGGAAGGTGAAGTAAATAAGGTCGAAATTCAAAGGAGGATAAATTCTTTTGATGATGCTTTCTAAGGTATGTTATTTACACATCATCTCACCATTTTCGTAATAAAATTTTTTCTAGAATGATTCCAACTGTGAAATTTGGAGGCCATTGAGGAAACATATCCAAGTATCTGTGGTACAAATTTCAGCTTGTGGTTCATTGTATTTTTGGATTTACACTCCGTGGAAAATAGGGTTTGTGGCTAGTCCTGAAACTAGTCTAAAACAAGTGTTTCAGGTAAAAATGTCATAACTTATTCATAACAGATCCAAATTCAATAAGACAAATGTGTTGGTTAGAGTACAATCTATCATATTATTTCATATCCATAAAACAAATATTCCGTGCGGGGCATGCTCTACAAGTTCGCTCTTTGAATAAGCCAAAATTTAACAAGGTATGCCATTTTTTCTATAACATATTTTTTGAGAGGTTCCAAGTAGTGACACCTAGAGGAATTGCATAAAACACACTGAAGAACATTGTGTACTATTTTCATATATTTATTCATTACAAGTATATAGTTATGATTATTTCAATTTAGGGTTGTTGACTATCCAAAACTAGTCATGTGAGACTAAAGTAAATTTTGATGAAAATGATAGTCTCTTGTTGTTAAAGTTAAGGAAGGTTTGTAGGTTGAAGCATAGGTTGGTGCATGGTTGATGCACTTGTTTATGGTATAAGTTGATTAAATATTGTTTGGTATAGGTTGGTGCATGGTTGATGCACTTGTTTATGGTACAAGTTGATTACAGGTTGAGGTACATGTAGATGCATGGTTGATGCATGGTTCAAGTTATTGGTACAGGTTGTTTGGTGTAGGTTGATTGGTACAAGTTTACAAAAGTATATATCATAGTGATAGTGTGACAGTAGTTCCATCATTCTACTTATACGTCATGGCGGTTGGATGGGGCAAAGGCAGGTGGTTATAGTCGGAGAACATAGAGGGTTGTAGCCTCCTTCTGGTTGTAGCCAGAGAATTAGGGAGTTGGATCTTCGCTCAGGTTGTAGCCTGAGAAACTAGGGGGTTGGAACCTCCTTCCAGTTGCAGCTATAAAACAAAGGAAGTTGGTGCTTACAATGAATGTAATTCTTCAAGGCATATAAGAAAAAACATTATGTGGTTTTCTCCCGCTTTGGGTATCCACGTAAAAACACTGGTGTGTTGTGTATGTGTATGATTGTTCATTTGTTCATTGTTTATTTACTCTGCAAATATTGGATAATAATGCTACATTGATATAACACTTTCATTATATGGTTAAAAAGGATTATATTTCTCTATTACTGATTCACGCCCCACCCCCCACCCCCCTCTCAATAATCCAACAAATACATGGTTGATGACCTGTCCCAAATATTCATATACTTGAAGAGTATCATATCCCTAACGTAGTGAGAAGTTTAAAAGTAGGAAGATATCTATAGACTCACTAAAATTATTAGTACCTCTCCCTACATTTTCTTTGAGATGAAATAAATGGTTATAGGATACATGTAGAAAAAAACCACATCCACAGATAGTATCCTAGCATGCACCATTGAAAAATCACCATGTCTTGGACTTCTCCACCCTGAGCTTGCCCACAATCATTGGTGGATTTTGAATGGTATCATTCTTATACTATGAGATTAAACCAATGACCTAAGCAAAGGTTTTAAAAGATGTAACAAACCTTTACTCAAATAAAACTAAGTTATGTGCCAACCAGAGACCCCAAAGGACTAAGAAAGGAAGTGCCCAAAAAGGATTCAAGTCTGTGTTAGAGAACCATTCAAAGAAGCAACCTTCTATAGTATCCCTTTTCCGTAAGTTTGTGAGGCCAAAGTGACCTTCAAGGTCCCTCCAAATCTGCTGAGAATAAGTACAAGACATAAAAAATGCATAATTGTTGTAACGACCCTTCCTTACGCCTAAGAAAACAAACGAATCACAAAGGAATTGTTTTTAAAAAATCATTAGGAATTTGCGTCAACACATAATTCAACAACACATTATCAACACCTCATCATAATTGAATAACGACACAAAATCGAAAGCATCATGAATGCCGACGCTAGATCAACTCTTCACGATCAACTGGAATCATCTAGAATTTTATTCACTCAACTCATGTCATACGGATAATCATCAGATAACACAAGGATAACATGAGATAACATAACGATAACATAAGAATAAAAAAGATAACATAAGAATGACATAAAGATACTACCCACCCAACCTACCCTGCAAGGTTAGGACCTTCAGGACACATAAGCAATGCTCAAGCCTAGGATCCAATTAATTTTGACCATTTAAGGTCTCAGGGATGGCGATTGTTCTAAGGAACAAGGAGGTGTCTATATCCCACTAATACAATCAAGTCCCAACCAACTAGTTAAAATAAAAACATCAACGATAATCAATTTTATCAATCCATCAATCATAATCCACAATTAAACATGGTGCAAAAGTAATCATTCGCCTTACTCATCATATACCGACATTAATTTAAGGTGCAAGGTTAAGAAATTCCACAACTGATCATACATCAATGTTTAATTTCAAGACACAAGATTATCTAATTACTAAATCGTTTACATGTCGGCATTATTCCAAGGCACATTAAATCTAATTACTAAATCATTTACACATCAACAATAAATGACGCAGAAGTAAATAACTTTAAACAAGCATACATCAACATAATAAATGGTGCAAGAGTATTCTCAACCTTATTTTCATGGAGCAAGGATGTATAACTACTCAACTAGTCCTACATCAATATTAAATTCATTGCACAAGTAAACTAATAACTTAATCATTCATCGATCATTAAATTTTCATTCTGCAAGAGTAAACTAATAACTTAATCATTCATCAATCATTAAATAGTCATTGTGCAAGAATAAACTATCAATTTATTTATGGTGTAACAAAAGCGATCTACTCATCAATCATACATCAATTTAATGGAAGCAAGGGTAAATTGTTACCGAACTCGTCATACATCAACATTATTCATGGCGTATGAATGGTCTAGACTAAAGTGGTCCTACCTTGACAATAATTGAGGTGCACAAGTAAATTAAATGCTTAATTTATCACGCTTCAACATTGTATCAAGCGTTAAGAGAAATCTATCTACAATAAGACATAAACATAATTTTAAGGTGCAAGAGAAGTGGTTCACGAAGTAATTATCACGGAAGAACAAAAACGCAGAGGTTGAGATTAAAATGCAGAGCTGCCATAGAAACGATGGGAGGTTTTCCCAATACCCAGGGCGCTGTAAAATGCAAGGAAAAATCGTTGATTTTGGCAAGATACGATGGGATTTTTCTCAATTCATAGGGTGTTGTTTAAAGCAAAAACAAACCATAGAGTTTTCCTTGGATACGATGGGAGGTTTTTCCCCATACACACAGGAAATGTTTCCAACCAAAACGTAGAGAAACAAAGGTAATTTCACCGAGGGTAAAATAAAAATTCACAGAGATTTATTACTGGAAAAAAAGCGTGTATAAAATCGCAGGGAAAATGGTGTATAAAATCGTTGAGGGTAAAATAAGATTCACATAGTTTTATTAATGGGCATAAGCGTGCAAATTGCATGGAAAATCGTGTACAAAATCGTTGAGCAATAGGGAGGGAGATATTTCCAATAAAATAATCATCAGAGCACAAAGAAATAAATGTGAACGTAGACCTCTGAACGCTCTAACTCAATACCCAATTTTTTTTTAAAAAACAGACATGTGAACGCTCCATCTCAGACATGTGAAAATTATTTAAAAACAGACCTGTACCAAGTCGAATCTTAGGGTGCAACGCTATTTTAAAGACTCGAAAGGAGAGATTCCTCAATCATCTTCCTATCCTCATAAATTTTTATTTGAGAGAGAAATCTGAGAAGGGTATCAATGAACGTGATCAAGGTGATTGGACGAACGTTGCCTACATTGTACAATTCATTGGTCTTCATAATTTTAGCACAGAAAATGATGCAGCAATACTAAACATAGGTACATGTGTATTAGTAAAATTTCCCTATCCCTATGTTGGCGATTTATAGTATAGCATGGAAGAAACACTGAGTAATAAGAGTCGTAAGTTCTAACATAAGAGGTATCGTACAATTTATTACCAATATAGGTTGAATCGTGAATCGACATTCAGCGTTATATATATATATATATACAATTTCAAAATCGAGGGAAATTTATTTAACAATGCTAAATCAATAAGAGTATAACAAATTATCAATTACCGTAGCCAATAAAGATGGACCTTGAATAACTTCTTTGGTGATTGGCGTTCCCTTCCCTCATCCGCTTGCTAACCATCAAGACTTCACCGGTACCTTCCAGCCAATGCTAGGGGTACTCTTCTTCCCACTTAGCCCCCTGAGCCGCAAATTGGCCACACACAAACACAACCTAAATCCTCTAGCTCCCAGCTTGCCTCGCAAGGTAGAGCCACCACTCTCTCTCTCGAGTTGGGTATCCCAACTCTCACAAGAAAAACTAGTCAGGATTTCAACAACAAAAAATTACTCATAACTTGTTCGATCCATTCCTCCTCTCAGTCATTTCCTTTATAGATTTTTTCTTAGTGACAACTCGTCATTTGTAGATTTAATTCATTTTTTTTAAATTTAATTAGGAATTATTTCCCCCTTACACTTGTCACTTGTTCCCTTAGTTGCACTAATAATTCCACAATTTAATTAAATTAAATCTCAACTTCTCTCACCCATGCTAAAATTGCTTCTAAAATTACTCCTAGTTGTCCCTTTATTCCTTCTATTTCCCTTTTAATTACCGACGCCTTTCTAAAACTTAGTTGTGTTTAATTTAGGAAAGTTCTTTAGTTAGACTAGACTATATACCTTTCTATGCTTACACATTTATGTTTTATTCCTTTCTCAACTAAAATTCTAATTTAGTATTTACTTGCACAAGTGTAATAATCATTCCTTAGGATTTTTTTATTTATTTACATTTATTCTTAATTTGATTTATTTCATCCCCTCATCTTTTAATTCAGTTTTTTTAGTTTTTAGTATTCTCACTCACTTACACTTAGGCTTAGCAAAAATTGTGTTTGCAAACTCCTAGACCCTTAGGGATTATGCTTAAAATAATTCATTATTAGTTAATTAATTCGACAAGAGCTCAAGGTTTTAAGGTTTAACATTCGCTTAAGTTTTCTAGGCCACCTAGATTCATTGACTCCTTTTTTTTTATACCGCGATGTTCCCTTCAAGACGTACTCCGTGCTCTAAGGGCACCACTCGCCTTTGATTCAAATTTTAATTACGTGACGTACCCTTCAATACGCACTACGTGCTCCAAGGGTGTCACTCGCCTTTTACTGGTTTTTGTAGTTGTCCAATCCTTGGAGTCAATACTCCATTCAGGTGACCTTGTGAGAGACTAAGGGCCTCTAAGGAATAAGAACCTTTCCTTATTGCACGCCCCTTATAATCTTCATGAGCAACTCTCTCAGTCTACCCTCACGTCATCGTGGATCTCTCAAACTAGGTAATCGTTAACCTACAATTTGATCCATGCTGGGAGTGCTAGTAGGTTGTGACAGGGATGTTTCCACACCTCTCCCTCAATATATAGTTGTTGTGCATGGCCCCTTTACTCCTTATGTGTGTCTGACTAGCAAGCAATCGTCATCTTGCATCCATCAACGAAACACTATCAATGATCCATAAACACCATTATAATATACCTGATAATATGTAACATATAAATAAATAAAAATACCAAACCAATACAGTCCACTCCCTGAATCGATCCGAAGTCCAAGGAGGTCCATTGATTCCAGTGGCATCCTCAATCTTTCAAATGTCCTGCACACTCAGGGGAAACTCATCAATGACATCTGTCAATACAAAGATATCCAATAACATAAGAGCATAATCCATCAACATAATCACAAGAATCCATAAGCGAACAAACATCCATATATTGAACCGCAATCACTTGCACGCAAGTGTCCTCAAAGAATAATTCAATAACATGTGCTCGCAAGAGCAAGATGTTACATACACCCCCTCTTGTTTTAAACTTCATCCTGAAGTTTCACAGTATATAATCTAGTAAATAAAGCATCTGACAAGATCTAAATGTCTAATTATCAAAAAAGAAATGGAAACTACTGGCACATATCATATGTGTCCTCCCAGGTAGCTGAGTGTGGACTATAATTGTCCCACTAGACCTTAACCTGGTCGATTGTTCGACGTCGTAGCTGTTGAATGCGATGGTCCAGAATGTGGATTGGCTTCGTCATGAGCACACCCTCTTTTGGTTGTGGAGCCTGATTATGTTCCTGATTCAAAGGTCCTTGCTTTCAGCCATGTGTTATACCCCATGAAGTATTTACACCCCAGAAGTATGTACACTCTTCCACGTGGGGGAGTGCAGAGGGGGGGTACCCCCTCTGCGGGGTCCGGGGGGCCTATCCCCCCTGCTGGGGGGTCTGGGGGCAAGTGGGCCCCCAGCGGGGGTTCGGGGGCGAAGCCCCCGAAGCAAAAATTTCCTTGTAAAAGTATATTGTAATTTCATTGTAAATATGGACCGTTCATTATAAGGTCGCAGATCTAATGGTAGAGATTATGTTAGGGTTTTTTTCCCTAGAAGGAAACCCTCTTTTATGAGGGAAATGTATTACANTATTCTGAGAGAGGAGACTGTGAGAGAAAGAAGAGGAAGTTACAGCAGGTTTTGCTGTAGGTTGTATCCCTTCATTTGCTAGATAATAATAAAGGAAGGACCTGGCAATTTCTTTGGTGGACGTAGCCCACACTGGGTGAACCACGTAAATATGTGTCTCTCTTGTATTGTGTGTCTTTTGTGTTTTGTTTCTGCATTTGTTTTATTTTATTGCTCCGCGGTCCTGTTTTTCTAACACCCTCGTCCGACACCTATAAGGAACTCATTTCAATCACATGTGTAGGATCATTAACATAATGTCTCAAAACCGATACATGAAAATTATTGTGCATATGCCTCAAAGAATTAGGCAAGGCTAGTCGATAGGCTACAAGCCCTTTCTTTTCCACAACTTTGAAAGGTCCCACAAACCTAGGAGAGAGTTTATCACCCTTTCCAAACTTGATCAAACTCTTGTGCGGTTTTAACCGCAAGAAGACTCAATCCCCAACTTCATAATTACAGTCAACGCAATGCGTATCGACATAAATATTCTGTCGATCTTGCACTTCATTGATCCTTTGTCTTATCGTTTTCATTTTTTCTTCCATTTCTTGGATCGCTTCTGGTGTAAAGAAACTTGAATGGTGTTATCTTTATAGTGCTTTGATAGTTGTTATTGTATGCAAACTCTACCAGTGGCAAGAACTCTTGCCAACACTTGTGTTGGTCCATCACATACATCACAACATATCTTCCAATATTTGGGTCGTTCTTTCTGTCTGTCCGTCTATATCTGCGTGATACGCGATACTAAAGTTAAGTTGGGTTCCCAAGGCCTCTTGGAAACTAGTCCAAAATTGTTCTGAAAACACCAATCATCGATCATATATGATCCTCTTAAGCATGCCATGAAATCTCACAATCTCGCTGATAAAAACTCTAACTATGGTTGGCGCCTGATACGTCGTAGGTACATGGATAAAATGCGCACTCTTCGTCAGAGTGTCTACTACCACGAAAATCGACTCATGCCTCTTTGTTGTTAGCCACAATCCAACAATAAAGTCCATCGAAATGACCTCCACTTTTGATTCTGGAATAGTTTGTGGTTGTAGTAATCCTGCCGGATGTCTATGTTCAACCTTCACTTGCTGACATTCTAGACATATCGCTACGTAGTTGACTATGTTCACCTTCATTCCTTTCCAGAAGAATAAGGGCTTAAGGTCTTCCCTCATCTTTGTGACTCATATGGATGAGCCATGTACACTACTCTTTGAGATTCTCTTAAGATAAAACCTCTTAATTCATCATTAGGAGGTACATAAATCTGGTTATTATACCTCATTAATTTGTTGTTTTCCACACTAAATCCCTCAAATTTTGGTACCAACATGGTGTCTTGTTCGATATTTTCCTTAACCTCTTTATACCAGTCATCGTTGCGTTGTATAGTTAGAATATTTTCACAAAGATTCGTCTGAAGAGGTATCACCGAAAATATCTGTGGTCTCTGACTCAAGGAATCTTCCACTCTATTCATTGTTCCTCTTATGTAGGTAATCTCAAAATTGTACTCACTATGTAGTTCTGACCAACATCTTTGTCACGCGTTCAAGTAACTTTGCGTAAAAATGTGTTGTAGACCACAGTGGTCCATTTATAGTTCAAATTTTCATCGAATCAGGTAGTTTCTCCATAGTCTCAGGGCATGCACAATGGCCAACAACTCCAAATCATGTGTCACATAGTTCTCCTCATGCTTTCTTAATTTCCTAGAGATGTAAGCGATCACTCTACCGTCTTGCATCAAGACTCTGCCTAAGCCTTCCTTGGATGCATCTATGCAACCAAGAATTCCCTGTCCATGTCAGGGACCTTTAGTATCGACGCAATCGTTAAGAGCTCCTTGAGCCTTCAAAATTATTTTGCGCATTTCTCGGTCCAAATAAACTTATTGTTTTTCTTTTACAATTCCCTAATCAGATTTTCTATATTTGAAAAACCTTCGACGAACTGTCGATAATATCCAGCTAAACCCATGAAGCTATGCACTTTAGGTACATTCATCGGCATAGGACATTCCATAATAGCCTCTACCTTTGTTGGATCCATAGTGATACCTTTGTCGGAGATAACATGCCCTAAATAATGAATCCTTGATTGATAGAAAGAGCATTTCAACAATTTCTCGTATAATTTGTTCTCTCATAAACACTGTAGTACCAAGTGAAAATTTTTGTCATGTTCTTTCGTCGTCTGAGAATATATCAATATGTAGTCAATGAATACTTGAACACAATTTTTCAAGTATTCTCGGAACACCCCATTCATCAAGCTCATGAATACCCCTAGGGCATTTGTCAGTCCAAACGGTAAAATGGTAAACTCGTAATGCCCAAACCTTGTCTTGAATGCGGTCTTAGGTATGTCTTCCTCCTTGATCTGCAACTGGTGATATCCGAATCTCAAGTTGATCTTCAAAAATGATTTCACACCTTTCATTTGGTCAAAAAAATCCTCTATTATTGGCAAAAAATATTGGTTCTTGATCGTTGCTTTGTTCAATTGACGGTAGTCAATACAGAGTCTCCATGACCCATCGTTCTTTTGTATGAAAATAACAGGTGCACCCCAAGGTGACACACTTGGACGTATAAGTCCTAGGTAAAACAACTCCCTCAGTTGTAATTTCAACTCCTATAACTTAGGTGTCAACATAATATAAGGCATTCTTGTTATCGGTTTGGTTCCAGATTTCATGTCGATGGTAAACTCCATCTTACCTTCGGGTGGAAAACTTGGTAATTCTTCTAGGAACACGTCCACAAATTCTCATACTACTAGAAGGTTTTCTAATCCTTTCGCCACGCCCTTGTCGATCAGTGTTAAGAATGCATATAACTTGCATCCTTGCGCATGCTCTTCTATAGTACATAGTTCTATCCAAAACCAAGAGTTTGGTCGGTGATTGTGCCCGACGTCTCGAGCACAGTGGACTAGTGCTCGGCCTGGTGGTTATTCACTGTTGTGTGAATCTTGTAGGCCTTTCCCAAATCTCCAACTGTAGTGGGTCCTGTTGATCAGGCCACTCTGGCCCTCTCAACCGAACAATCATGCCGGTAATGTGGTTCTCCACATGTCCAACATCCTCTCTTCAGTCCAGTACTCCTGGTCCCCGAAGTAGATGTTGTTGGCCCACAAGCTTGAAACCCTGGTCTGTTCCGCTGAAAAGGCCTAACAATTGTTGTTTCTGATGCGGTGGTCCCCTATCGGGAGTTCCCTGCTGGGGAATCGGTCGTCAAGGTGTCGTAAACACAGATCCTCTTAACATATCCCAATACCTTGAAGAATATCTAGTTGGATTATGATGTTGTTGTGCACCAGAAATTTCTTGTCCCATTGGTCTTGCAGGAGTCCTACCCTGACCCCCGTTGATCATCTCTTCCTCAGCTATGAGGGCATTCTGGACTACATCGTGCAGCGTATGAGGCATTAGGATCCTCACCTTCACACGAATATTTACTTTAAGGCCAACACAATGTGTTGACCTTCAACTTTTCCATGCTCAAATGTGGAGCATACCTAAGAAAATCTAAGAATTGGGCCTCATACTCGGGCACTGTAGGACCACCTTGTCGTAAGGCATTGGACTCATTGAGTTGGCGCTCAATGAATTCCCCTGACAATTACTTCTCCCAGAACCGTTCCTTGAATAGTTCCCATGACACGTCTTCGACGACCATGCTTAGTTGAGGTGGGGGCATCTTCCACCACAAAAGAGTGCTTCCCTTCAACTGAAAGATCGCCATGTGTACTTTCATGTTGACGGTGAAATTGCAAAGTGTGAAGCACATTTCCATGTTATCCATACAAGCCTCAGAGGTTGAGACATCCATGGCACCCATGAAATCGGGAAAATTTACCTTCTCGAGTTCTCTGTGAACGCTACCAGTACCGGTTGGGGCAGGTTGTGAACCCTTAGGGGGTATAGGTTCCCTAGCCTCATCTCTATCTAGATGGTTAATCAAGACCTCTAACATCCTTTAAAAGGACCTCGTCAGACCAACCACATCCCACACGAAAATCTTCTCATGTCCAAAGACTTGTTCATCTCCTTGAGGGTTAGACCCCTCTGGCGCGGGTTCTACTGGAGGCGTCGCACCTCCTCCCCTAGCACCACATTGTGAACCTTTGCGAAGTCCTCTAACCATGATTACTGCATGGATAGGTTAAAATTTAATTAGCGCTAAGTTATCAATCAAGTGTAATATACAGTGGAAGGTGTGATTATCCACAGTCGTAGGGTTGAACCCGCTCTGATACCATATGTAACGACCCTTCGTTACGCCTAAGAAAAAAAAAGAACAAAGGATTTTTTTTTCTTTTCTTTAAAGCATTAGGAATTTGCGTCAACACATAATTCAACAACAAATAATAAACAACATCATAATTAAAGGAATTACAAGCGTCTCATCACCATAATCAATTAACATTGAAACCAATGCATCAACATATTTAGTAACGACACATAATCAACACCTAATCATAATTGAATAATGACACAAAATTGAAATCATCATGAATGGCGACGCCAGATCAACTCTTCACGATCAACTGGAACCATCTAGATTTTTATTCGCTCAACTCATCGCATAAGGATAATCATCAGATAACACAAGGATAACATGAGATAACATAACGATAGCATAAGTATCATAAAGATAACATGAGAATGACATAAATATAATACCCGCCCAACCTGCCCTGCAAGGTTAGGACCTCCAGGACACATAAGCAACGCTCAAGCCTAGGATCCAATTGATTTTGACCATTTAAGGTCTCGAGGTTGGCGACTGTTTTGAGGAACAAAGATATGTCTACATCCCAGTAACACAATCAAGTCCCAACCAACTATCTAAAACAACAACATCAACGATAATCAATTTTATCAATCCACAATTAAACATGGCGCACGAGTAATCATTCGCATAACTCATCATATACCAGCATTAATTTAAGGCGTAAGGTTAGGAAATTCCACAACCGATCATACATCAACGTTTAATTTCAAGACACAAGATTATCTAATTGTTGATTAAAGTTGGTTGTCATTGATGTCAACCCTTGAAGAAAGCCCCGTAGCACAAAGGTTTGGGTAATGGATCCAGTATTGTTTGATGTAAATATGACTCATTATTGTTTTTTCATGGTTTATAAGAAGTAAATATGGATGAAATCCAAAGTGGTCCCCTTATGGTGAAAGCCCTCACGGGAAGACGCTTTGCGGAGTAAGAGAACCAATGCTTAATTGTGGAATAATGAGATGAAGAACTGTGAATTTTTCAGGGAAACTATCCTATATGGATAGTGCTTTTCATGCCATTTTTGGTGGTATGTGGAACGTCACATAACTCCTCACGGTTAGAGAGTTATGGCCATGAGAAGTTGGAGACCCCAGGTTTGGGTAATGGAACCAAGTTTGTTTGATGGGTAACGATATGAGTTATGATATATATTCAGATAATACTATTCTATATGGATATTAGATGCCATGCCATTTCTGTTGGTATGTGGAACATCACATAACTCCTCATGGTTTGAAAGTTATGGCCTTACGAAGTTGGAAGACCCTCACATGTCCTCTAGAAGCCCCAAAAGGTCAAAGTAGTCAAAGTGGTTTAAGGGATTTTAGAAGGTAAATAATAAAGTGAAGTGATGAGTGTATTATAATTCAAAGTGAATACAAAATAAATTATTTCAATAATAAATTTAATGGAGAAATTAGAAGTGGGTTAACCCTAAAATAAGGAAAGTGGGCCAAGTGACCTAGAAGATGTTTTTAAGGAAGCTACGTGGATAGTATAAATAAGAGGCTAGGCTCTCTCATTTTAATCACACTTGAGCATATTGAATACCTATAGGTGTCTGAGGTACCCAAAGGATATCTAAGCCTAAATTCTGAGGAAAGTGAAGAAAAGAAGGCCGAAATGCAAGGAAGGATAAATTCTTTTGATGGTACTTTCTAAGGTATGTTATTTACAGGTCATCTCACCATTTTCGCTATAAATTTTTTTCTGTAATGATTCAGACTGTGAAATTTCTATTCCATCGAGAAAACAGATCCAAGTATCCACGGTAAAAAATTTATCTTGTGGGTCGTTGTATTTTGGGAGTTACACTCCGTGGGAAATAGGGTTTGTGGTTAGTCGTAAAACTAGTCAAAAACAACTGTTTCGGTTAAAAACGTCATAACTTCTTCATAACAAATCCAAATTCAGTGAGATCAAAGTGTTAGTTAGGGTACAATCTTTAGTATTCTGTGTAACCGTTTCATATCAATTAAACAAATATTATGTGCAGGGCCCGCTCTACAAGGTCGCTCTCTAGAATACACCAAAATTCATCAAGGTGTGCTATTTTTGCTATAACTCATTTTCTAAGAGGTTCCAAGTAGTGACACCTAGAGGAATTATAGAAAACACACTGAATAAAATTGTTTATCAATTCCATATCTTTATTCATTACAGGTACAAAGTTATGATTATTTCAAGTCGGGGGACTAATCCAAAACTAGTCTTGTGAGACTAAAGAAAAGTTTGATGAAAAGGCTAGTCTCTTGTTGTTAAAGTTAAGGAAGGTTTGCAGGAATGTGATCATATACACCAGGTCTATTACAGAGATACAAATCATATTTGTATGATGAAATTGATGAGGTATTTTGGTTGAGGTACATGTTGAGTACATGGTTGAGAGAAGCAGTTGATGAGTTGGCACATACATGAGGTGTATAGTTGATGATATTGGTACATATTGATGAGTCATAGTTGATGAGTAGTTGACACATGATTGGTACATACATGGTACAGGTTGATTACAGGTTGTTTGGTATAGGTTGGTGCATGGTTGATGCACTTGTTTATGGTACAGGTTGATTACAGGTTGAGGTACAGGTTGATGCATGGTTCAGATTTATTGGTATAGGTTTACAGTGGTATATCTCACAATGATAGTGTGACAGTGGTTCCATCATTTTACTTCTACTTTAGGGTGGTTGGACGGGGCAAGGACAGGTGGTTGTAGCCACCTTCCGTTTGTAGCCGGAGAACATAGGGGGTTGTAGCCTCCTTTTGGTTGTAGCCAGAGAATTGGGGAGTTGGAGCTTCCCTAAGGTTGTAGCTTGAGAAAATGGGGGGTTGGAGCCTCCTTCCAGTTGCAGCTAGAAAACAAAGGAAGTTGGTGCTTCCAATGAATGTAATTCTTCAAGACATATAAGAAAAAACATTCCGTGGTTTTCTCCCAATTTGGGTTTCCACGTTAAACACTAGTGTATTGTGTATGTGTATGATTGTTCATTTGTTCATTTCTTATTTACTCTACAGTTATTAGATGATAATGCTTCATTGATATAACACTTGAATTATATGGTTAAAAAGGATTAAATTTCTCTAGTATTGATTCACCCCCCCTCTCAGTAATCCAAAAATTGGTATCAGAGCCGGTTTCTTAAGGAAACAGTTTAACCACTAGAAGGAGATCATGGATTATTATGAGAATGGAGTACCAATGTTTAATGGTCAAAATGGTTTTAAGTATGTGTTAAGAACCAAACATCAATATAGCATAGAAAAACTTCAGGAAAGGTACTCAACGCCTTGAAAAAGAGATAATTTCAGATAATAAGCCTCTTCGAGGGGGCAACCTCCTTTTACCCCACTTAAATGTTCAAGCACAAGATGATTCAAAATGAAAATGTCTCCTTGGTATATATAGGAGACTAGGAGGTTTTAATGGCCTAAAGCCGACATAAATAAAATAACATTACTAATCTAAATCACAACTAATGG
>JASDQU010263498.1:0-15480 GCA_032191745.1 Picea mariana | reverse complement strand
TATCTTGGATTCCCAATTTTCTTGGCGTATTTTTATCTTTATTTGTTTATTCTGTAGTTTCTTTTAGCAATTGTTTTTAGTTTTTCTTTAATAGTAAAAAAAAAAAAAAACTAGTTTTTCTACTAGTTAGGTCTCTTTCTTTCTCTGCATTGTTTGCATTGTTATTTGAAAAATAAAAATATATTAGCATAGATTTCTATTTTCTACTCATCTGGAAATCATTTCAAAAGAAAAGTAAGAAATAAAATCCTTTTGTTTTCCTTTTTCTCATTTTACATTAGGAAATAAAATTTGCATTTCAAGGTTTGAAGGATTGTTCATGCATTTTCTTTGTGAAACTCTTTTTTCATTTGAATAATTAGTGTAAAGTTTTCTTTGCTAGTGTTCTTATAAGTTTAATTTTTGTAAGAGTCTAAAAAAAAATCAGTTGCACCTCCATACCCCTTGAGTAAAAACAACCATTAAAAGGAAAACTAAACTTAAAATGTACTACACTTTGTTTCTAGTGTTCACAAACAAGTTTAGGGTTAGGGACTTGGATTAGGATTGGAGAGATAAATCTCCAAGTCCATTGAAAAAACATAGGAGTGTGAGATAAGGAGAATATTAAATCTTATTTTAATAAAAGTATAGACGGAAGCCTCCTCTAACATAAGAGATAAAGACAAGGTTGTGTGAAGGAGATTTGAGGAGATTGCCCCTCTGAAGCTTGAATAAGCATAGAGGAAATATCATATATTGGGGGTTTAGTTAGTACCTATACCTCTGTGAGAGGTTGTGCTTTCAAGGATTCGGGCTTAGCTACCCTACCCATATGTTCAATCCTAACTGACGACTCTACCCCCTGGACGCTGACTATGACTTGGTGACCTTAGTCTATTTTCTTATGGATCTAAGAGGTGACCGTAGGGGCTTGTCGTGGTACCTGGGGAAGATTTTGTATCACACTTTTAAGTATTGTTGGAAGGTGCCCTATGAAGCATGGGTACTTGCATCAGATAAGGCTAGTTAGTGGGGGTCGAGATAACTCCTTCTCACTCTTTCGATCATTGGTAAACAAGACTTAATAAACCTGTGCCTCTGTTCAAAAGGTCCCTTTCCATTTTTTCATTTCTTTGGACTCGGGACCTCATCCACCTGAGATGAATATTTGGAAAATTTATTTTCTTGTGATGTTTCTCTTAGGGATTTTTATTGGAGTGTCAATTTATGTACTTGGCTTTAGTTTGTTTTAGTTTCACCTCTTTTGGATCATTTATTCAAGGTGGTTGACCAACTTCTCCACTAGTCGAGTAGGACCCCTGTTATTTCTCTTGAAAGTGTGGAGTCGCCACCTAGAAGGCATGGGTTTTTATACCACTGGTTCACCAGAGTCAATGCATGAGAATTGTATGGATGTGAATAATCCCACAAGGGACGAACCTGTCCATAGGAATGATATGGCCAAATTTCTTGAGGATACCAATCAAGTGACCCCTTCCCAAGGGGATTCTTATTCTTTTCATTTATTTGGAAACGTTGGTGCCCCCTTGATGGCCACTTTGAAAATTCTTGGGTTGAATGTAGGACTACCATTTAAGTTTTGGACCACTCCATTTGTACCGAATGCTCTTGATGCTTCTCAAATAAGCACCTTATGTTACGGGCATTGTACAAATGTTGACTCTTCACCTTTTGCATCTGTGAATTTTGCTCCTTCTCCTTCTCCCTCTTCTCATAAATGTCTAGATTCCAGTAACTAGAAGTAGAAAAGGCATAGGAGGAGGAAGAGTAAGAGAAAAAAGTCACCAACCTTTGCTAGTCATGTTGGAGACCTGTCACTAGCCTCTGCAAGTCATGCTATGGGAAAGTGACTAGCCTCTGCTAGTCATGATGAAAGCACAAGCCCCGTATACACAAGTCATACTTGAATTAAGTCACCAACCTATGCTAGTCATGTTGGATATTCGTCAACAACCTCTGTGAGTCATGTTGAATATGAGAAACCAACCGATGCAATTCATAATGGGGGCATGAGTCTAGTCATTTCTAGTCAGACTGGAAAAACATCACCAACCTCTACAAGTCATGTTGGATATCAACCACTAACCTCTATGAGTCATGCTAGAGATAGGCCAACGAACTCTGTGAGTCATGTTGGAGTCATGTCACTAGTTTTTGCTAGTCATGTTGGGGGTACACAACCAACCTTTGTGAGTCATGCTAGGAGAAAACGTACAATCACTTCTAGTCATACTGGCATCAAGTCACCGACCTTTGTGAGTCATGTTGGAGTCTTGTCACCAACCTCTGTTAGTCACATTGGAGACGTGCAACCATCCTCTGTTAGTCATGTTGGGGAAAACACACTGGCCACTGCAAGTCATATTAGGGGAATTATTACTATTGAGAAGCCTAGATGTATAGGACATAAGCCTAATTCTCCTTGCAATAGTTTCAAAGGATATCACCTTACTCATTTGTGCTCTGTTATTGATGTTGCATGAGAAGCGTGGTCCTTGTCTGATAACCCTTGTAGTTATGAGTCATCTTCAATTTCCCAATATTCCAATCAAACTTTGGTTGACAAAGAGGTCATGTTGATGCAATCTTCGGCTAACACCACTCTTGTATTGAGGGGTGATGCATCTCTTGACCATGTTTTCTTGCTGCATCCTATTCAACTGGTGGTTGAGGAAGTGGTTGCGTCGATGAAATATTTGGTCAATCCAAACCTTCTCTTAGAGAATGACAAGTCTAAGGAAGTAGTCTTGCCAATGCAATATTCGGTTGATCCCACTCCTCATTCAGGGAGTGATGTGTGTTTTGACCATGTCCTTAGCATTTCTATTTTATTACCTTCTGAACAAGGGAGCATTCCACTCTCTTCAAGTACGCCCCCTCCAATTCCTAGGATGGTTTCCTTTGATTGGAATGATATTGTAGATCCTCGTCTTCCTTCTTTTGCACACTTCTAGATAATGGTTGGAGTTAATAAATTAGGCATTTGATGAACTATTGTAGATGAAGGATCCTATGCAAGTCTTTTATCATCCTCGATTTGGCAAGCTTTGGGTTCTCCCAAGCTTGTGTCACCTACCAGTGAGTTGATGTCTTTCGACAAAGGAAACATCATGGTTGGCTCTGAGGTAGTTCCAGAAGCAAGTCATGTTGTAACTAACTTTGATATTTGGCGTTAATAGAAGAGTTTTCTTTCCCTCCAATTTTGTGTTCATTGCAATATTGTATGTTATCTTTCTTCATATTTTTTTTGGATATAATATATGATATGTATACTATTTGATTGTATAAATACCTCGTAGCAACATTTGTATTAATTTCATTTTGTAGGATTTCTCCCACGAAGATCAAGAGCGCTTCGAAAAGTAGGAGTAGGGATCGACATTGAACGAAGGGATTAAGGGGCATACTTTCTCCTTCTCTCTTTCCCTATTCTCTCATAGTGAAAAGCAGTTATCTTTCATTTTTCATATTTGTTTGTGAGGGAAGATTTCAGTCTTCTCAATATAGTCTCTATATGCCATGAATTGAACCAAAGTTAGGGGGGAAATATCATGTCAACGGTAGACATATAGGACACAATGTCAAAGGAAACTCCATAGAGAGTGACTATTTATTTGTACCTGCATTTGAATAAAAGAGAGTAGAGAAACCTCACGTTCTAGATGGATTTTCTCCCATATTGGGTTTCCTAGGTTATATCTTGTGTTTATTTGTGGATGGTGTGTGGGTATTTTTTTTTTCTCTATTTTTCACATTTCATCTATTTCATACATTTAAGTAGAAAAACTAGTAATTAAACAATATGAGATCTAAAGTAAATTAACCTTCACAATTAAGATTTCAGTATTTTATTACATATGTTGTGATGAATTATTCCAGTGGAATACCCAAAATATTTTACAAGTCATATTGGTATTAGAGTAGGTTTTCTTGGGGTATTTGTGGAAAGTTGTAGGGATCCAAGAATAATTTTAAGAATAAATTTGCAAAACCATAGCCATGGTCAAAGAGTTTGTTCATAACAACCCTTGTGATCCAATAGAGGAGGGATTTACAAGGCTGGAAGAGAAATTCGTTGATATATATTGCAATATGTACCTCCTCGTGGTGGATCTAGAAGGAAATTTCAAACCATTCAGAGAAGTTCGAGGCTTGAACTGAGAGATCAAATCAGATGGGAAACTAGGGGATAATGAATACCTAGAAAATTAGTTGCAGAAAGAACTCAAGAAAGAGAAGTTGATTTCCAATACCATAAACCCTTCACGGTATTTATTCAACATGGAATAAAAAGTGGACATAAGGCCATACAAAATTTAGATTGATGCATTAAAACTGAATCATTGGTTGTAGCAACTATAATTTTATTTCAGTATTCACCATATAGATGAAGAATAAATGATATCATTTTCTAGACTAAATTTAGAGGGCCATGCTTTAACATGGTGGGAAAGCCATATGGAAATGCTTAGGATGGAGGGAGATTCGCTAGTAACTAGGTGGGAGGACTTTAAAACCCTCATCAAGTCCTACTTCTACCCTATCGAGTATGTAGAGGACCAATGGATATGGTGGCACTACTTCAAGAATGAGAAAGGGAATATTGTATAGGAGTACACGTCCAAGTTTAGAAATATGGACATCATGATGGGTATCTCTCCCAAGAGCCCATATGTACTCTTCAAATATCTACGGGGTCCACATAGAAATCTATGAAATAAAGTGATGTTTATGAAGAAAAGGACAATGGACAAGGCATGTGTACATGCATAGTATATGGAAAACATAGGCCACAAGAAAGGGTATCCAAGCAGTTCCAAGAAGAAAGAGAAATGAGAAGATTCTAAGGATGGTAAGAACTAGTGGAAAGGTGGGAAGGATAATAAGGTGATGACTACTTCACATTAGTGAAAGAATCCTATAAACCATTGTAACCATTGAAATATTTATTGGACATAGAGGAAAAGTGATGGAAAACACATCTAGAATTAAAGACAAAGAACCCCAAGAAATATGCAAAGAGAAAGAATATTCTAGCGATGAATTCAAGCAATCAAATTGAAAGAAACTTCAATGTGGATGAGAATATTGTTTGCACATCAATACAAAAGGAGGTAAGCTTGATTATTCTTCATCACCAAGAAGAGAAGGAGATGTAAAAACTCTTCCACTTCAAGATATAGTTCAAGAAGACCAATATATATATTCCATGTTCGAGTTTGGTTCATAGGCTAATCTCATAGAAATTGGTTTGGTCAGCAAGCTTGGACTAGAGGTTCATAACTATCCTATCCCATATCCATTAGGATGGGTAAAAAAGGATGCAAAGATCAAGGTAACAAAACATTGTACTATTAAATTTGTTGTAAGTGTTGATTTTATTCATGAAGTGGAATTGAATGTAGTACCCCTTGATGTATGTGGAGTAGTGTTTAGAATCCCTTACATGTATGTGAGGGATTCAATATTCATGCAGAGAGAAAAAAAATACTGAATGATCAAGGATGGGAAGTCCTACATCATCAACATGCCTGAAGACAAGTCAAAGATCTAATTGGTAATTTCCAAACAAGCCAATAAGTTGATTAGTTTCAGTAATAAATATGCTTTACTCTTCTTAATATAAAATCAAACAAAGGATGAGCTTATAGGAGTAAAGGCATCCTTGGAGGGGTGTAATAAAGATAAGAAAAATAAGTTAGAGGAGTTTCTATAGGCATACAGAGAAGTGGTTCAGGAACTTAAAAGGATACCATCCAAGAGGGAAGTGGAGAAAAAAATAAAGTCATTTCCAGACTCCCCATTGTTGAATATTTGGTTGTATATACAATATGTCTTGGAAGAAAATGAAGCGAGGAAGCAGTTTCATAAATTGTTGCATTAGGGTGAGTTTCAACCAACCAACTCACCTTGTGGGTCACTTATCGTAATTGTACCAAAGGAGGATGGGAATTGGAAATTTTTTATCAAATATAGATAATTGAACAATATTACACTAAAACATAAGTACCCTTTTCCCAATATCAATGATTTTTTGAATCACTTGCAGCATGAAAAATATTTCACCAAGTTAGATCTCAAATCAAGATACTACTAGGCATGTCTCAAAGAATAAGGCATCTGAAATTCTTCCTTCAATACAAAGAAATGTTTTTCTGAATGGTTGGTCATGCTATTTTGTTTATGTAATGGATGAGCTACATCAATGAGAATTATGAATGATATATTATTCACATATCTAGATTCATTTTTTATAGTCTGTTTGGATGATATATTTCTTTCTAGTGCTACCTTGGAGGAGCACATATCACATCTCATGCAGATGTTATTGACTCTAAAGAAACATCAGTTGTTGGATAACCACAGTAAATGTGAGTTTTCTCAATAATGATTGGTGTATTTGGGGTATGTGATTGATGGAGGCGAACTGACGATATATCCCACAAATATGGAGGTCATCATGAAATTTCCAATTCCTACAAAAATCATTGAAGTTAGGAGATTTTTCGAGGAAGCATAGTACTTGTGAAAGTTAATAGATTCATTTTTAGTATTAGCCACACCACTCCATGCCATAATAATGAGTGGTAAGAGTTACTAGTGGGGGAAGAATAAAAAAAAAATCTTTGGATGAAATGAAAAGAAAGATCATTCAAGTATTATTTCTCACATAACCAAAATTTCAATTTAATCCTTTCAAAGTGGAGACAAATGCAAGTTGGAATGCCATGGGATCATTTTTTATGCATGGAGTAAGAGCTGCATGCTATCATTCTGAAATATTTCATGAGGAAGTTCTCAACTACCATACCTATGATAAGGAACTATATTCCCTGGTTCAAGCTATCAAGAAGTGGAAGCACTATTTGATGGGAAAGGAGACCATCATCGACATAGGTCACCAACAACTACAATATTTCCAGGCCCAGATTAAGCTACAACAAACCAAACATTACAAGTTGATGGGGATTTTACATCAATTTCATCTAGTCATCAAGTATAATAAGGGAAACACAAATAGGTTGACAGACATCATTTCAAGGCCATCCACATCCAATATTACTAGGGATAATTTTAAGGATGGAAATCTATCCCAAAACGTAGAAACCTTGGTGAATAGTACTAGTCCTTAATATGGAAACTATAAAATGTTTGGCAATATTTTGTAAAAATATTCAAAATTATAAGGATTTTATATAGTTTCTATAAAATTTGGGATATTTTTCAGGTAAAATAGTTTTATTCCATAGAATTTGGGCAAATCATTTTTAGAAAAATGGAAATTGATGAATATTTTTTTTGGAAAATGCAAGGAAAATTATCCCATGGGAGAAATTTTCCCCCTAAAAGTTTCCATAAGATTTCATCTTTGGGAACTTTGATGCACATGAAATATTTTGCCCATGATGTATATAGAGAGGAATACAAAGAATATGAGAACTTCAAGGAGGCATTTCAATGGCTACATAGCCAATTCATATAGAAGAAGGTGATGACAAGTTTGATTATCATTTCCAGAATGGGTTACTCTACAATCTTGAGAATCTCTATGTCTCTAAAGGTGACTGACTGCAGTGTATAAAAGAGGCTAATGCCTCCAAGGTTGCAGGAAATTTTGGCATTGAGAAGAATATATCCAACTTATAGTGGTATTTCTATTGGCCTAGAATGAAAGAATATGTAACACGATATATTCTAGGATGTATACTTTGTTGTACCAACAAGCCCAATCATAAGAAGCAAGGTCTATACCATCCCTTACATGTACGCACTCAACCTTGTGAAATAATTTCCATGTATTTTATGGGTGGTTTACCAACAAACAGTGATCCAGGTGGATCTAGGGAACATCAAAGAAGTTTCAGAAGTGTCCCAGAATGCACAGAAGTATCCTAGGAGGCTCAGAATGGCCTCAACAAGCAGATAAAGGGAAAAACACAAAGTTCCCAAACCTTCATTAAAATGAAATGATCACGAAGAGTGTGTCACAAGCTTTCCAAAGGTGCAAACGGTTCGTCAAATAGAGTTACGGATCAAAAGTTATAAGCGGTCAAAGTTCAATCAAACTTGGTCAAACAGGCAAAAGTCAAAGTGACACGTGGAACCACTACAAGGGTGACATGTGGCACAATTGAGTTGGAAAGATGATGTGGCATGGTAGACACATGGGCATGTTTGGTGATGACACATGTCAACTTCATTGGCAAATCATATTGTGACAAGTGGTAGTTTTGGTGGACCAGTTATATGGTGCCACATGGCCCAATCATGGGCTGCCACGTGGCCCCCTCCAATGGCTGGAATGTGCAAAAGATTATTCGACTCCCCAAGAGTCGACCTTGTGACCTCCAACAACCCAAAGGCCCCACACTCACGTGCTAACCATGATACCACGCAATGTTCCTTGTTTATTATATGTTGCATATATGTTTTAAAGTATAAAGGTATGATGGGTGCCAAAGAAAGGGGCTCGGCCTTCGGCCCAGCGCCTGGTTACGTATTGTGCCACATGACCATAAGGCTCTGCCTGGGGGATTAACTCAACTACCTCCATATTTAGCATATTCCTCTATTGATTATTCATTCTGTGATTCTAGCCAACCTCTGCCAGTTTTAGCAAGCACACCAATACTGTTGTAAAACATGTGTTAAAACTGAGGTCCATGGGATTCGACCCCAGAACCTCCACCAAAATTGATGCCTAAGTTTAGCCAATGTAACCAACAAGCCAACAATTTCACTTATGGAATAACCGCCTGAAAAATTTTATATAAGGGGGTTTCAGGTAGTGCATTTGAAGGCAGTGTGTGCATTCGGAGCCACACACCAGTGCATGGAGCACAAGAGTGAAGCGTGCATGTACGGCCTGGTATGGAATCTATACAGACTGTACGGATTTTGGCACACAAACCAAGGCAAGGTTGCCTCTTGGGCCCAAAAAGTGCCCGACTCGGATCGAGACGTGGAGACAGTCATTTTTAGGTAAAATGATGCCATGAACACAGTGGTGATGTTAGTTTCCTGATTTGAGAAAACATTCAGCTGCTTAGTTCCATAATGAGTCATTTATTGCAAATACAATGGCATGGTAACCAAGGCAGAGGTGTCTCTTGGGCCTGAAAGTGTCCGAATCGGATGGAGACGATTTGATAGTCATTTTTGGGTAATTCGATGACGCGAATTCAATGACGATGTCTGTTTTTGTAGAAGATCTTCATATCAACAAGCTAAGTGTTGGAGAAGCCAATGTAAGCATGCTTTTCATTATGTTGTTTTGTCATTAATTGTTGTAGCATAACATGCATGTTATAGGTCTGGAGGAGAAGAGAGAAGTTGCAGCAAGTCAACCAAGATCATTTTATTCCTTCTATCTATTTGTTTCGTATCTTCCTTTCACATCAAATCAATCAATTATATGTGACAGAGAAATTGTGGCACTTGCATGACAAGTGGCCAATGAAGCAGTTCTGGTTCTCGTGGGTTTCGAGATCTTTTGTATGGGATGCATATTTATGTTTTGGATCTGAGCAGTAGATCTAAGGCTTTTGATGGCTCCATGTTGATGGGGGTCATATTTTATTCTTCATCTTTTTATGTATTGATTATGTGGGAATGATGTCCATGTCAGCATCATGGATGTCTCAAGAGTATGAGAACTTGTGAAGCTAATACATTCCTGATCACATTTTGATCTCTTGTTGTCGTCACCAAAGAGGGAATTTGGCCTTACAACTTGTAAAGGAGAGACATAATTACATCGAGAAGAATAAAGTGGTCAGGCTTTGGAGCATGACCCAGAGAGGTAGCCCACTGCAAGGGTGAACTCCATTATCAAGTGAAGTGTCTTATCCATTATGTGTATTATGTTCTTATGTTGTTTTTTTCCATGAATTTCCGCACATACGATGTTAAAGGAAAGAATGACATATTGCACATAAGGAAGACTAAAGATGTTTTCATTCACTTCGAATTCAAGAACATAAGACTTCAACTTTACCTTTTATTGCAAATCGCTCAAGTAAAATGATCTATTACTGACCCTTTTGAAGGAGTGACAGAACAACCAATTATTAGAAACTTATCACTCCTGAGTTCAGATCATGTGGTATCAAAGAAGGATTGATATCGATTGCAAGTGTTGAAGCTAAGGATGGCAAGGTCACCAAATCAATCGTGGTTCGATGAGATCCAAGAACTCAATCAAATGCTTCAAGCAGAGAATGTTGGATTGAAGACATTATTGCATGTTGCAGAAGAAGAGAACCAAACATTGCAAGAGAAGTTCAAGCCATGAAGATGCAGATAGGGGAAGTCTCTACGAATGAAATGGTGATAAGACCATCTTGTGACCATGGCAACTTCACTAGTTATGGGTGCGAGCATGACAGTGCAAATGCATGCACAATTTTTCAAGCAAATGAAGATGACCTACATGCATTGATAAACCAAGGAGGATTCATAGAAGCATCTTCCACTGATTTTTCTCACCAGGAACAACTGGACACATCTCAAGAAGCAGACCAAGGGTCCCAGTTTGAGGTGGAGGTAAATAAACCATGTATAATTCCTTTCTTGATTAATGCTGATGATTCTTTTGAAATACTTGAACAACATGCTTCTTGCATCGGCTTAAAGTTGATGAGAAAAATGGTATATGAAGGAGGAGGCCTTGGAACCAATGGCCAAGGTATTGTCGATCCCATTGAGGCAGTGGTTTTACCTAGACATGCCAGGATAGTCTATGTCTCAAAGGATGTTGGAGAAAGCTCCAAAACCATTTGTGAAGAAGACCCCAGGACAGTCATTGAGACTCCAGAGGTCAACAGTTCATCAAGAGATGGAATTGATTCAGTGCAGGGAGAGAGCACAAATTCTCATGATCGAGGATTCAAGACATCTCTAGGGCAAGATGAGCATCACAGTGACAAAGTTGAGACCAACTCTTCTTTCTAGTATGAATCCAGAGGAAACTCACTGAGGTATAAGAAATCTCATATCTCTAAAATGCCATTTGATTATAAGCATGTTAATCATATAAAACATAGATTTTGGAATCAAAGACCATGCACTTTTTTTGGATTGAATAACCACGCAGTGTCCCAGTGTTGGAAGAGAAAAACCTTGTGCAAGAAGGTTATGGAAACTAGGAGAAGGACAAGGATGGAAGATTGCTTTCCACACACCAAAAAGAGTAGGGGGAATACACCTCTGAAGGAGAAAGGCTACTGTAGCCATTGTAGCAGAGATGGCCATCATGAGGCCACTTTTTGGGACTTATATCTAGATCTAAGTACAAAGAGGGACAAGAATACCAGCCAACCATCTCCGAGGGAGACAACCAGTTAAGCAGTGTTGCAGGATTCTGCCACGAGGAGAAGACCAACTATCATATAAAGGACAACTCGGTAAAGAGGACATGTTCGGAAAAATGGTTGAACAAATGGGGAAATCCTTTTGAGTTAGTCAAGAGTGGCCATCTTTTGTAAATCACATGTTGTGATTTAGACCCCGTGGAAGGGTATTGTGTAAAAGTTATAATTGTTGATATCACTTCTTTGCTTTTGGCACATGTTGATATTGTTAGGCATTGTGAGGTAGTTTGGGCAAGGGCTTCTTATTGTAAGTCCAATGGACATGAAACTTAATGTAATTAATTTTGGGGACCAAAAGTCTTTTCAGTTGGGAGGCGTGATCCAGATGGATCTAGGGAACATCAAAGAAGTTTCAAAAGTGTCCCAGAATGCATAGAAGTATCCTAGGAGGCTCAGAATGGCCTCAACAAGTAATGAAAGGGAAAAACTCAAAGTTCCCAAAACTTCATTAAAATGACATGATCATGAAGAGCGTGTCGCAAGCTTTCCAATGATGCAAACAACTCATCAAACGGAGTTACGGATCAAAAGTTATAAGTGGTCAAAGTTCAATCAAACTTGGTCAAACACGTAAAAGTCAAAGTGACACGTGGCACCACTACAAGGGTGACACGTGACACAACTAATTTTTCAAGATGATGTGGCATGGCAGACACATGGGCACGTTCAGTGATGACACATGTCAACTTCATTGGCAAATCATATTGTGACAAGTGGCAGTTTTGGTGGACCAGTTATATGGTGCCATGTGGCCCCCTCCAATGGCTAGAATGTGCAAAAGATTATTCGACTCCCCAAGAGTTGACCTTGTGACCTCCAACAGCCCAAAGGCCCCACACTCACATGCTAACCATGATACCACACAATGTTCCTTGTTTATTATATGTTGCATATATGTTTTAAAGTATAAAGGTATGATGGGCACCAAAGAAAGGGGCTAGGCCTTTGGCCCAGCCCCTAGTTACGTATTGTGCTACATGACCATAAGGTTCTGCCTGCCTAGGGGCTTAACTCAACCGCCTCCATATTTATCATATTCCCTTATTGATTATCCATTCTGCCATTCTAGCCAACCTCCGCCAGTTTTAGCAAGCGTGCCAATACTGTTATAAAACATGTGTTAAAGTTGAGGTCCATGGGATTTGACCCCGGAACCTTCGCCAAAATGGATGTCTAAGTTTATCCAATGTAGCCAACAAGCCAAAAACTTCACTTTTGGCATAACCATCCGAATTTTTTTATATAAGGGGGTTTCGGGCAGTGCATTCGAAGGTAGCGTGTGCATTCCAAGCCACACACTAGTGCACAGAGCACGAGAGTGGAGCACGCATGTATAGCCCGTACGGCCTGGTACAAAATCTGTATGGACTGTATGGATTTTGGCATGCAAACCGAGGCAAGGTTGCCTCTTGGGTCCAGAAAGTGCCCGACTCAGATCGAGACTTGGAGATAGTCATTTTTAGGTAAAATGATTCCATGAACGCAGTGGTGGTGTTAGTTTTCTGATCTGAGAAAAAATTCAGCAGCTTAATTCCAGAATGAGTCATTTATTGCAGATGCAGTGGCATGGTAACCGAGGTAGAGTTGTCTCTTGGGCCTGAAAGTGTCCAACTCAGATGGAGATAGTTTGACAGTCATTTTTGGGTAATTCGACGATGCAAATTCAATGACAATATTTTTTTTTGCAGCAGAGCATCATATCAACAAGCTAAGTGCTAGAGAAGCCAATGTAAGCATGCTTTTCATTATGTTGTTTTGTCATTAATTGTTGCAGCATAGCATGCGTGTTATAGGTCTGAAGGAGTAGAGAGAAGCTGCAACAAGTCAGCAAGATCAAATTATTCCTTCTATCTATTTGTTTCTTATCTTTCTTTCACATCAAATCAATCAGTTATATGTGACAAAGAAATTGTGGCACTTGCATGACAAGTGGCCAACAAAGCAGTTCTAGTTCTCATGGGTTCCGAGATATTTTGTATGGGATGCATATTTATGTTTTGGATCTGAGCAGGAGATCTAAGGATTTTGATGGCTCCATGTTGATGGGGGTCATATTTTATTCTTCATCTTTTTATGTATTGAGTATGTGGGAATGATGTCCATGTCAGCATCATGGATGCCTCATGAGTATGAGAACTTGTGAAGCTGATACATTCCTGATCACATTCCGATCTCTTGTTGCCGTCACTGAAGAGGGACTTTGGCCTTACAACTTGTAAAGGAGAGACATCATTACATCGAGAAGAATAAAGCAGTCAGGCTTTGGAGCATGACCCAAAGAGGTAACCCACTGCAAGGGTGAACTCCATTATCAAGTGAAGTGTCTTATTCATTATGTGTATTATGTTCTTATGTTGTTTTTTTCTATGAATTTCCGCACATAGGATGTTAAAGGAAAGCATGACATATTGCACATAAGGAAGACTAAAGAGGTTTTCATTCACTTCGAATTCAAGCACATAAGACTTCAACTTTACCTTTTATTGCAAATCTCTCTAGTAAAACGATCTATTACTAATCCTTTTGAAGGAGTGATAGAACAACCAATTATTGGAAACTTATCACTCCTGGGTTCAGATTAAACAGGAAGGGACATGCTTATGTATTTGTGGGAGTTGACAAGTTCAACAAGATGTGTATTCTCATGCCTTGTAAAAATACCATCAAAGGAAATGAACCAACAAACATGTTCTTTGATCAGGTATGGGTTCACTTTAGGATACCAAGGACCATCATATCAAACATGGATACTAGATTTATCAGTAAATTTTGGACTACATTGTGGGAGAAGATGAACACTAAGTTGAAGATATCTACAACATTCCATCCACAGACATATGAACAGAAAAAAGTAGTCAATGGGACTTTGGTGTAGGATTTTACGAGTTACAATCATAAACATTCAAATACCTAGAATGAAAATTTGATATATATACAATACTCTAATAATAGATTAGTATACACTTATATTGGTAAGTCACTTGTTGAAAAAAGATTTGAATGTTTTTCACCTTCACCCTTGATTGTTGAATATGGATAACAAGGAGGAGTGTTGGAGGCAGGCCAAAGAGGAAAAGCAAGGCGTTTTTGGGAAATAAAGCATGCACGAGGAAAGCAACAGATGGAAGGAAGAACAACACACACACATGTAGGGAATACCTAACGGCGTTGGGGTTAGGGTTTTAGTAATTTATTGTAATGGTTGAAGAGCCATAAGCATATAAATATAGATACTTAGGTATCATAGGGGGGGTTGATTATGGTTGTTGTTGTTTTAGTTATGCATGAGTTGATGTGATATGTAATATTTTTTCAGTATGACCTATTTTGTATAATTTTTTGAGCTAGAGATGACGAAGGAAGGTATATATTGAGGGTTAGATCATAGGCTGGGGAGCCTGGTGCGATCTAGTCCACCTCATATATATGTTACCCAACTATGAAGGATTGTAAAGCGAACGATGCTATAGATGCATAAATACTATAATAAAAAGAACTGAGAGCCAAATATTTGTGGACGTAGCCCAGAAAGGGGTGAGCCATGGTAGCTTATGTGTTATGTGATGAGTGCATGCATATATATATTGTCTTCAGTAGCTAATGTTATGCTTAATGAATGAGTCATTACCTTTCACGTTTATTCTTCAATGACAATATACTATGTTTACAAGTTATAATAAATGGTTCAATATAAAGTTCTCATATATTACACTCAATCCTAGTCTATAAACACATGAGTCTTACAACCACCCTGTTAGCACTGAAATTTCGTCTGCACATGGCGACAAGAACTCCACATCATCTGCACATAGCGACAAGAACTCTACATCATCAAAACAGCAATGAAGTCATTCATGGCACTAGTCACAGCATTCCAGAAGGGTCAAATACTATACAAAAATTGAAAGACACTTCACATCATAAGGTGCGCGCGTATGCGCGGGATAAGAACATGTTGTGCGCGCTTTAAGCGCACGATGCGCGACTGTCTACATGAAAAGCCGCGCATCTGCTAATACGGCACATTAAATGCTTAAGACGGCTTCTCGACCGCCAAAAGACCTTCGCCCGAGATGATTTGACATCCAGAACAGGGTCGGTCCTG